>JAODTR010049191.1:0-18414 GCA_025399935.1 Amblyopsis rosae
GACTATATTTTCTATTCATTTTGCAACTCATTTGAGGAAAGTGTGTGAGTTTTCATAGAAAACATGAAATTGTCTGGATGACCCCAAACTTTTGAACGGTAGTGTGTGTATATATATATATATATATATGTATATGTATATATGTGTGTGTGTGTGTGTATGAGAGAGAGAGAGAGAGAGAGAGAGAGAGAGAGACATGGCTTGTGTGCCACTTAGTGGTGTAACATGCTACAGTAATTATAAGCGCTTCCTTTCATTGACAGCAATGGATCATCCCCATTCATTTTCCTGCAAGCTGGAGCTGGGATCTGATCAGGAGATCCCAAATGACTGGTATCCTTTTGTCACTATGGAATGTGAAATTATGGGGGCAGTTGTGTCGCAGACAAAGATTAAGTCACTGGGCACTGTTGATGACATCCAACCACAGAAGCATGTGACCAGTTGGACGCGCTACCATTGTCAGGTAAGATTGATATAATGGTACATTTATTGGGGAATAAAATATATGACTGGCAATACTAACCTAAATCTGTCTTTGTAGGTGGAAATAGAGAAGACATTGATTGAAACAGAACCACAGAGGCAATCAGGCTGTATGACACAGTGAAATATCTTCCTAATTGCAAAGGAGAGCATTTATTACAAGCATAAATGATGATGATGGACTTTTACCTGTGACAGATTAATGTAATCAAACATAGCCTTGCAGTATTTCTAATTGAAATTAACATATTTTGTATTCTATTAATTATTGGACATTATGGTACATGCACTTTACATTTCAAAATTGTATTAAATGTAAAATTAACAGTTTATATATATATAAGCTTACATGTATGCACTGTCCTCTAGAATGACTGGCATCCGTAATAAAAATATATAAATATTAAAGTCTTTATGAAATAAGGAACACACAGTGTGTGTTATTATATGTTAGAGAAGTGGAGTAAATTAGTATCACCCATAGCATTATTTGCTTAAAGGTGCTTAAAATGTTTTGTCATATGTAGCCTTCTGTGGTACAATTACATCTCATTACAATTTGTTGAATTGTCAGTAGCATACCTGCACCTTGTTGAACACCATATGCATAGAACTACATGTTACTAATTTGTAACAAAAGTGCATCTATTTTTAATATACAATGGCAGTAGTTTTAAATAAATATACTAGATATTCTATCCCAACTATTGGTGACTTATTAAATTATTGGTACTAACGTATTTTTTACTTTCATTTCGTTTTACTTATTCAACTGAATACATGTAAATGGAGTATTTGCTTAGTTCAGGTTACACCCCAAAGGGAGTCTATTTAAGATATAGGCCTAGATATTTTCAACATTGGCCTATGGGAGCTGCTAGCCTATGTGGGTTCAATAAAGTGTTCATAGGCTATAGCATTAGCATTGCCTGAAATAGTTTTTTCTTGATTATTGGACATAAGAAATGTTGCCTGACTGAACCATTTATGTGTCATAGACTTGTGTTCTATATAATTTTGATATTGACCACGCCCCTATTGATTGTCACACCTGTGCCAGGAACCAAACTAATGTTAAAGGAAACCAAGTCGACGTTGATAGTCCGGCAGCGTGCTAGTGTCTGCAAAATAAACATGTTAACAAATAACGGTCCCGTGGTAAGAAACATTGCATATTGCAGCAAGTGATAAATGCGCCTGATATTGATATTTTTTTCTAAAATGGCTAAATTAAATGACAATTATATTATGTCCAATATATACATAATTCCAGTTTCGGTTTTGTAAAGTTAATCTTAAAATAAATAAAGCATATTCACTGAAATTGGCAGCCCAAACTTTACCTGTCCATCATTGAGGATGTGATCGAGAGCATGAGGGAGCTCTTTTTGGACGAAGGTCTGGAGGATCGTGTGCTCGACGATTTAAGACAGGTGAGTTGCACACAGCACAACAATACGTTTTATGTAACACTTAGGCTACTTTTTTGTATCAGACCACTGTGACAAATTGTGGCCACATCTTAGAACTCGGGTAGGACTTAACAATCCCTTTCTATTTTTTTAAAGCTGTGGGAATCAAAAATGATGCAATCAAAAGCTTTCGAAGACTTTCGTAGAACCACGGTAAACTCATCCAACTTTGTACTGCAGCTCCCTGCAAATTATATTCACAATGATAAAGAACGCCCAGGTAGGCTTAGATTGATTCTAACAATTCTTAACATTTGCATATAAATGCAGCCGGTTAGTGATGAACCATGCTGTTCATATCTTACCCTCAGCTTCAATTGTTATCCCTGCAAGTCAGAATATCCAGCGTTTCCAAGCTACAAAGGTACATTATGTCTAGGCCTATATGGTCACTTACTTTCATGACTTAAATGCTCCTCAAATATGCACACGTGCATACATGTCTGTAGAGTAGATGTCACGTGATCCTAAATGTGTTTATTCACAAGAGTAATTTCAGACAGACTGTCTACCTAAATAAGGGAGCTGGAACACCTACAATTTAATATTACAAATATACATTTAATTATATAGCAGGAAAGGGTGTATGTAGCCTGAACGGTTCTATGGGGTGGCCAGTTATGGACAGTCACATTATTGGGGGTGGCACTTGTGTTTAGCTATTTTGGTTGCTAAATGTGTCTGAAAAACATCTGGAACTAGTTTATGACTATGGTGAGCTCATGAACAATGTGTTGATTAGCCTGTGCGCGTTATGCAAGCAGAAATATTGTGGAATACACTTGTCGTTCACATTAACTAAACATAAACAAAAAGTAAGGACATTTGTGTTTGGTAGATTATTTATTTGTTGTAACTATGATCTTGGTGATACATTTTATTGTAAAGCCTGATTATGTCCCTTTTTCTTTTTTGAATGGTGCTACATTTGTAATGAATTGCATTTGTGGGATGAACAGCGGAGCTGAGTATGTGGGTTGCGCCCAAATATGTGCCACATTTTCTCTGACAACGCCAACCAGTTTTTCTTTGCTGTTTACTCTTGTTTGGTGGATTCATTGATGATTGAAGTCTGAAGAAATGAGACATATTGGCACAATATAGTTTATAAATGTAACAATCAGTATTTTGCGATGTTGCGGCAGTAGCGTGTGGAAGAACCATACACAGCCACAACAGCCTGGCAACGAGTGGCACATCCTCCTCATGCGGGTCACCAGCCTGGTCACACACTGCTGGGGGATTGCTTGTCATTCTGGCACGAACAGCACACCCAAGCTGATCCCACAAGTGCATACACATTTCTTTACTTTTTCTGCTTAGTTATTATGAAAAATACCTGGATTTATTTTAAAGCTATAGGCAGCTATTGCAAGCTGATTGTAAGCTAATACACATTTTGTCAATTTTACCAAATATCTCCTTGCATTTCGCTGTGTGTGTGTGTGTGTGTGTGTGTGTGTGTGTGTGTGTGTGTGTGTGGGGGGGGGGGGGGGGGGGTTGGTTGGTTGGTTGTAACCTATGTTCTGCCAGCAACATGGTTGCTTCAAGTCAAGTCCTGACTTAATGCATTACATTGCACAAAATGTTAACTTTCAGAATAGCACTGAGACCATTGCTACTTTCTCTCTCCCTGCTGCGTTGTCTTATCCTGTGCAAATCCCAGCGGGCGTCACACTTCAAACAGCCTCTGGTAAACCGGCACATCACAGGCCCACGTCATATTTCTCCCGAATACATTTCTTTATATGATTGTGTAGAGCACTTTGAAACATACTGTGTGTATCGCTTGTGTCCTCAAGGTCAGCTCTACAAGGTCAAAGTCCCTGTAGTGGTCACCCAGGCACCCGCGGGCACCCACCCCTTCACCCAGCCAGCACATAAGCCACCTACCTGGAGAGATGCTTCTGTCCCTCAGCCAGCCTTGGTTCCTCTTATGCTGAACCCAGCGCCCGCTAAGGTCATGAAGCCATGCCCACCTCCTCCTAACCCTCAGCCCCCGGAGCAGAGTTCCCTCTTTCCTCCTCCGCCTCCTCCCAACCCTCAGCCCCCGGAGCAGAGTTCTCTCTTTCCTGCAAGTCAGCCGAGTGCTGTTTTCCAGCAGCAGCATTTTCCTGCAGCTCCTATAGAAGCTCGGGTGTATAATGGGGAGCCCCGTCTGGAAGCAGCTCAGCCCGGCCTAGAGCCTGTAAACCCAGGCGTATTGTCATCCACCTCCCCGGCTCACTTTAACGCCGCGGAGCCTTGTAATCAGACGTCGGAGTTGAAGGACAGCGACGTGGAAGATATCTTGAAAGAAGTGCTTGAAGAGGAGAGAAAGGAGGCTCTGATGGCAAGACACCTTCCCCCTTCAAACGCTGACAAACTGCCTGACACTTATGACAAGGTATGTTTATAAATAGGATTAATCTTTGCAGATGGATTTAGCTGTATTGTGAAATGGTGTCCTTGACTTGCAAGAGATTGTATCTCCTTCAATTAACATGTAACAGCTAATGATGCAGTGCAATCCTTTTAACAGCGTGTGAGTGTTTTCGGCCTTTACAAACGACTGTATGTTAACATGGATCTCTCTGTCATGTCTACCAAGCCACCGTTTGACGGCTATAGCGAGCTGTTGGACATCGTACAACTGGACGGTGCTGCTGGTAACTCTGACATTGAGGATGAGGATGGGGTGCCTTTTGGCGAGGATGAGTTCCTGGGTATGATCAACGCAGAGGCGATGAAGGCCCTGCACGAGGCCGATGGCAGCAGTGACGCCGACAGCATCTCCAGCAGTGACTGTGATGTGGTGGACGAGCTGGCCAACATAGAGGAGGAGGTGTGTGGGAGGGAGGAGGTGGATAGTCCAGGAGCAAGTATCAAGAGTCGATGTATTTTGCAGTAGATCTGTGTGTGCAGCCCCCCTCCGGTTTTCTACTGCAAACTGATTAAACTACAAACCTTGTTCAGAAACAGTTTTGGCTGGGTTGGGGATTCCAGGGAGGATGGATGAATGAGACAAAAGGCACATGCGCTGGGTTCGCCCCTGGGGTGTGCTGGGTTCACCCCTGGGGTGCTCTGGGGTCGCCCCTGGGGTGCTCTGGGGTCCTCTGGGTCATGGGTTCGCTTGAGTTTTCAGATGAAGGAAGGGTTGGTTGCATTATCATGTTTGAAACCAAAACAGTTGTTTTTGTTACAAGATCTAAATATTCTGATTACCCCTTTTAATAATTTCACTGACAATCAGTAGATGGCGCCATTGTTCAAATATTACATGTAGAATGTGTTCTCATCTCTTCATTCTGTTTTTTCCCCCAATAGGATCCTTTGAATTCGGGTGACGACGTGATTGAGCAGGATATCCCTGACCTGTTTGACACAGACAATGTGATTGTCTGCCAGTATGACAAAGTAAGAACCACATGTATGTTTACTTATTTGCCTTTCTCTAATGACAAGTGCAGCGTAATATTGCATGTGTTGTTGTAGATTCACCGCAGTAAGAACCGCTGGAAGTTCCATTTGAAGGATGGAGTGATGTGCTATGGCGGGAGGGATTATGTATTTTCTAAAGCTATTGGAGAAGCAGAATGGTAATACATTAGTCTGCTAAACAAATAACTGATCCAATAAAGGAATTGTGAAGATCTCAAGGAACGATAAATTTGCACATTTGTGGTGTAATAGCATATTTTCTGTTGCTGAAAGTTGTTTTGCTATTTAATTTATTTCCTCATTGTGACTGGACAATGTAAATATTTATTTTCTGACATGGTTATCATGACTTTAACATGGCCTTTTTCTGTAATTTCCTAATTTGTCATGTTGTCCCTTTTGTGTGTATTAAAATTACTGTAAGCATTCATCCAGCCCTTTTTGTCCTGTGCAAGTCCTGTGTTGTCTGACATGTGCAATATGTGATATTAGCAATCTGTGAGGGCTAAATTCCTGTTAACTCATGTTGAATGAAATATTACAAAATGAACAGATGATCATTTGTCCCATACTGTACATCCAGTATGCTATTGATAGAAAACTCTTTAAAGATGGTACAATGCAGATGTCATCCTCCAGGTTAGATTAGAAATTGAGAGGTTTATATTTAAGCCCCTCGCCATGTATATCTGTGTCATCATACATTAATGTAACTGGACATGCGTATCATGTTTTTAGTAGCATTTGTAGAGAACTGCTTCATAGTGCCTTTTTATTTCATTGTATATTACAAACAATTATCACTTAAAGCAAATACACCCTTAATACATATATTACATTCTGTACATTTTTCCTGACTTGATCTCAGCAATAAAAAACTTGTATTTGAGATAATGCTCACAGTAAAACTATCTTGTATTCAGTCTAATTTCTGTCTATAATCCACGGTATTGCCCCCATCACTGCAGAGAAAGGGACTGCTCTTGTGAATGTGGTCTCTTAACTCTAAATGGTAACATCTGAACTAAAGTATATCTGAAGTAACCTGTTCATCTTGTGTAAAAGACCTCATCTTCACAAGCAAATTAGTTTGACATTTTCAACAACAAAAAAATCAGAGCCAATTGTTCAGAACAATCAAGATTAAAGTGCCATTCCTAACATGCCGAACGGTCATGTGGTTCCCTTGTTCAGAAAACATCCCTGCATTTTTATGCGGTACGCATACACACGTGAGTGAGGCTTCTTGGCTGACGTTTTGTTAGTACTGCTGCAGACTGCGTGAGCTGCCAGGCCTTGTGATCTATAGAACTCCTCCGCCGAATGGCAGCAAGCCCAGCGACTGAGCAGGAGGCACACGTCTCTCCTGAATGCGCGTGTGAAGAGGGTGTAGAGGAAAGGGTTGCACAGGGAGTTGATGGGGTAAAACAGTACGAGCAGGATCTTCGAGTGGGACACCGTTATGAGTGGCATCCGCAAGGCTGCCGAGATGGCGAAGAAGGAGATGGGCGCCATGCATAGGAAGTCGGTGAATATGAGAACGGCCATGCGCTTGGCGAGCTCTGTGTCCCCGTGCCGCGTGGCAAGCTCTGGGTTGTGGACGCTTACGTAAATGCATGCGTAGCAAAAGCATATCATGACGAACGCGATCACGTTCAGAATCAGCACTGTCATCACGTAAACGTGTGAACTCAGCGTGTCAATATCCATAGGCAGGCAGATGCTCACTTTGCTGTAGCTGCTGACCCCCACGAGAGGAAGTAGGGCGACTAGGAGAGAAAAGCCCCAGCCTGCCCCCATCATGGCCACCACGTGGCGTAGACGCAGCCGTTTGTTTAAGTGCATGGCGTTGGTGATGGTGTGCCACCTCTCCAGGCTAATTATAGTCAGGGTGAACACGGAGAGTTCACTGGCAAACACGGTCAGAAACCCTGCTATGCTACACCCTGCGCCGGTCTGCCAGTCAGTGGCATAGTTGTAGTACTCCCGGCGAGAGTGGTAGTCCATGAACGCGATGAGCATGAGGTACAGGCCCATACACAGGTCAGCAAACGCTAGGTTACACATTAGAAAGCGGGATGTTGTTATCTTCTGATAGCTAACGAGCAGGATGAGCAGCACAGCCAGGTTCCCAGCTACAGCGAGCACTGTAATGATCCAAGTGAGAGAACGCAGGAAGGTGTAGCCCAGAAGGTCTTCGCAGGGGTTAAAAGCATCAGGCTTTGGGGTGCACTTGATGAAGGGGCTGTTGTTGAGACAATCGAATTCCAGGTCTGGATACTGGAAGTTGATGTCATTAATACCATTTGCAGTGGACTCCCTGGGGAATAGGTAGAGATTAACAAAACAACTATGTATGTGAAACTGGACACATATGTATTCAAATGAAATTAAAATATGGGGGTGTTTCACACTTTACCTACCACCCGGTAAGTATTGTCTAACAAAACATTTATTAAGCAGAAGTATAGGGTATGATTCTAGACATTACCGAGTATTTTTCCAATATTATACAAATAATATACATAGAATTACAATTTAAAAATCATTGTACTTGTAAATGTAATTATAGGTTACTTACAGGTATGATACAGTACTAAGTGTATTTCCTGGTAATTTACAAACATGAAGATGTCTTATTCATTTTACTTGTTAATATAATTATAGGTTACATACGGGCATGATACTGTACTATGTTGGTATTTCTGAGAATTTTACAATCAGAAACAATGTTTTTTTATTTATATTTATTTTATGTTTATACATACACAATATATAGTTACACCTCATATCCCATATATGTACATATATTTACAAACACAGCCTATACACACATTCGTCAATATTTATGTATACACATACACAGTATGTACATACGCATATATATACAAACATACATACTGTACATGCATATATACACAAGTAAGATTTATTATTCATTGTACTAAACGTAATTCTAATTTACTTATACATTTTAAGTACGCTTTATATGTTTCTCATCTGCTCATATGGTGGGTAATGTGCAGCACTGTCATCTCTCCATTTTCTGCTTCCTCTGGTCATCAGCCTTACCTTTGTGTCGTCTTCACACAATGGGTCCTCTGCATACAGCACCATGTTTATCTGTTTTAGGTACTGTTAATGCACCCTGCAAGATTGTAATCTTCAGTGGGTACCTCACAAGAATGTTAAGAAATTAACATTATATAAAATGAAGGACAGATGATTTCCCTGCAATGTCCTGGAACTTCCTAGTCAGTACACTGCAAGTATTTCTTAATACCTGCAATTTCCTGTACCTTTCTTGTAAGTATACTGTAATAAAGTCTGTGCGGGCGGTAATTTAAAGTGAAGCTTAGTACCTTAACCTTCCTATAACAAAGTGATAATGTAAGTATACCTTAGTACCTATAATTTCCTGTAAGTATACTGTAATATAGGCTGTGCGGGCGGTAATTAAAAGTACAATGAATAAGAAATCCTTAGGAATGTTTCTGTTTGTAAATTACCAGGAAATATCCACTTAGTATTGTATCATACCTGTAAGTAACCTATAATTACATTTAAAGTACAATGTTTTGAAATTAGAATTCTAGATATATTATTTGTATAATATTGGTAAAATACTCAGTATTTAACAGTAATTTCTAGAATTATACCTTATACTTATGCTGAATTATTTTCTGTTACACCATACTTACCAAGTACTTACCTAGTAAGTACCGTGTGGTAATTTAAAGTGTTACCATAAAGTATATAGAGTCTCACATGTCTGTTTCTTTGACATCACATATCTTTGTGAAGTTCTTAAAGATGCTTTCCCTTCAAAAGAGTAAAGAGTTAAAATACATGTGTTTTTATCTTGACCAAAGTGTTATGATATGATATTTATTAAATAATTCATTGTAATTCACAGGTATGAACTGTATTATAGTCTGTCTGTCTGTCTCTTCAGGCGATTAGTACATGACTTCAGGCTTACATGACTAGAACGCTAACATATCTGTAGCAGCCGGGAGTGATACAGTACCTCTGTTTGCGTCGCCAGCTATGGAAGGCACAGCAGTGGCTGGGATAGGTAAGCTCTGCTTCCAGCAGCTCTGACAGGCTTTCCAGGGGAGGAAGAGTCTTGAGAGCATATGCAGAGACAGCCTTCAGAGACCTCACCTGCCTCAGACCTCTAGGTGGTAAGGAACTTAGAGGTGTGGAGGAAATGTCCCTGCACATGCATGTAAAATGAACACAGAAGTATAGAGTTCACAGAAATCAAGGATATATGGTGCCACCAAGAAACAATAACAAATCCAGTCTAATTTGCATTACATCATGAGCAATCTTGAGTTAACAGTGTTCTTGTGATTTTGTTGGTGGAAAATGCTGGTTGGGCATTGCTAGCACTGAATCTTTCAAGCGATGGCGAAAGTGCACCCTACATAAATAATTGTCATTCAGAAAGGTGTGAGTCATATCACCAAATAATTATTGTAAATATGAATGAGGTGATTACTCTGTGTACCCTGTTATTGTAGTTATACAAAGATACAATGTTTGGATCATATAGATAGGCTAACAACAAAAGACACATGCATTAAATAATCTAGACTAATTCACCTTATTATCTTGAGTGTTTTTAACCTGGGCACATTTAAGTATATTAGTATACACAAGCCTGCACGCACACACACACGCACACACACACAAAACAACATTTGTACATCTCGCACATTTTAAAAAGTCTTTCAACCTTAATGTCCTCTGTATCAAAACAAGATGAGTGTAAATCTAATATTCTGCTGTCTTGTAATCAGAGACCATGCCTCAGATGTTTACTTACAGTATATGGTTAATACTCAGTATTCAACAAAACTGCTTTGTTAGTTGTTGATATGGATAGTGTTTCATTCCATTTCCAACCCATGGCTCATAACAGGATAAAATAGTTAGGAATATTTATCTGCCTCTTCACGGACCCATTTCAAACATTATTGTTGCATTATGCTGGTTTTACAACAGAATGTGATATATTTTTTTATTATTTTTGTTACATATCCATTAAATATTTGAACTAAGTATTCTTATGTTAGTACTAAATGCATATTGAAGTTAACAAGCCTTTCTTTTTTTAGTTATTGTAATAATTGGTCAGGAAACCCAATCTTGTTCCTTAAAATAGTAAAACCAAGAGTAGCTATAACTCAATTTTCACACCACTTGATATTCCTTTCAGGGCTGTAGCAATACTGAGCAAGAGATACATTATCATCAGTATCTTACAGAATATTTGGTCCTGAGGCTCCATCAAAGGCACCTTCTTGAATTTCACTCAGATATCTGTTATCTCTTAGAATTCTGTAAAATAAAAACAACTTTTACACAAAAATCTATGCAATCCATGCTATAGCTTGTCTCTGCTATTGTTTCATTTGAATACAGGACCAAAAGGTTTACCCTGGTAAAATAACCAAAAATAACCATTGTTATACTTTTACATTATCTTCACAACCTGACATGGAGGAAAACTATCATTGTTTGTTAGACTGTGGGGAGAATGGTCACAAAACATAATATGTCCAATCTATGTTTTGTCTTACATAATGGATATTGGTACATATTGTTTTTTTATTATAAAAGCAGGCCTTCGACAAGAAAAAACCTATTAACAACCATATTGACCCATCCCATAATGTAATGAATAGCATATTAAATAGCATAATTCCTGTAATTTGGATTAACACAATGTGATTATAAAAACACTTACAGGGTATTCAGTTTTGTCCCATTAAATGTGTGAGAATATATTTTCTTGAAGCCATTTCTGACCAGGTTCCTGTCAAGGACACAGCTTCATAAATCTTAGATTGCAGTCAGAAACATTAAATCCAAGTTCACAAGATTGAACATTCAATTATGTAAGCACACAGTGAGACATACTAAAAGCCTTTCTCATGAATTATACGTGTTCGTGGCTCACAGCTCAGATAACTAATAGTAATAAAATAAATATGGGTCTTGTACTAACATGTCGACATACTCCTCTGTGATACCCTGGAAAGAATTGGCAGGAATGGTGTCAATCTTTTTGTTGTCAGCCATTTCTCTGCAGAAAGGGAATATAACATTTACCAGGGTGAATTAGTTAAGAAGTTACATTTGAGTCAAAATAATTAGAGCTAAGATTGATATAATTAACTGTGGCCCTGTATGAGGAATTTTGGCCAGAGTTGGTGGCACTATGGCTTTTATAGATGCGAGTAGTTCAGAGTCGAGTTTTTGTGTAAAGATGCATGTTCCGCCCATTCCCCCTGTGTTCGCATATTGAAACTGCATTTTTATTGTTAAAAGGCAATAGCTATTTATTGCAGTTACCTGAGAATGCATGAAAAGCATATTAGATATTTACACGCTTAATGTCCGGGGAACACAACAAATGTGTGTAGTAGCCTTTCTTGCGTGCATATTAAGTAATACAATGATGTTCTCTTTAAAAATTTGATTTCACAAATGTCCCAATTCTTCATTATGGCGGGGTGGACAAGGAATGCAAATAAACATTGTATATATGATATGGCCTATAATTTTGCCATAAGTTAATAGCAGCTAAATTACATTTTATTTAACAAAATAATATAGGCCTTCATGTAAGCAAAAACTAAAACTGTTATGATTTGATGACATCATTTTTTTATTGTGTAACTGCGTAGGACAAAACGGTGTGCAGCTCCTATCCTATACAGAACTGATAAATAATGTTTAAGGTGTGTTTAATAGCCAGAAATGCTGTGCTGCTCTGCTATGCACCTACTCTCATCTAAAATAAACTATACATTTGGGGTATATAGGCCTAATATTATCGACAAATGAGCGCACAACTCGGCAGAACACCTTGACATTGTGCAGTGCTTAGGGTAAGATCGAGTTAACCTCGAAGATAAACTGGAGCAGTTTAGAGATTGTAAATTGCCATGACAGCATACCTCGCGCAAAACCTCTTCACCTTTCTTGGTTACTTGGAAAGTTACTCCCGACATCGCAAAGTTACTCCAGAAGTTACCTAGATAAGCCAGTTACCTTCCTTCGTAGTATAGGCCACAGGACTTTTTAAGCCCCAAAACATACTTTTGTTAAGTAAAATCTCACGTGTAAATTCTATAAAAACACTAAAATGATAGCTGTCTCATATTTGTGCTTGATGCTGATTCTCTCAAAATAAATAAATGATGTCACTCTGTCCCCATTAATTGAACACAAACAAATAGCTTTACTATGTAGCCAAAATATTGTGGCAAGCAGCATGTAGAAAGAACACATGAGAGCAAATAGTGCTGATGCCGTTGATAGTATTAATCAAGGATGGGAAACATCCAAGGCTTTATTGTACTTGTGCTACTACCATTATCTACAGTATAATGGTGTCCTAACAGAATTAGTAAGCAAACAACACAGTTATGGCACCCTGACACACAGTCACAAACAAGGCCAACATTAAAGTGCAAATACAAGCATATGGAACTTAATGTTACACAAAATACAAACTGAACAAAAGGAACTTTGGGAAAAGGAATCTGGCATTTCGCCCCCTTTGTTTTGACCTGGGCACTGTTTCTCTCCCTGTTCTTGCCACAAATTCTTGCAGCCCAGAGGTTCTCAAAGTGGGGGTCGATACCCCCCGGGGAGTCGTGAGACAGCGGAGAATCACAAGATGAGTTGCAGAAATTAAATTATATTGGAAAATTATTAGAAATAGGATATTTTAGCCACAATTGTTAATAGTGGTACATTTGATACATTACGTTGATGTATTCTGCTAGTAGACAATATTAAAATATGATCAAATAGTATGGCTGTTATGCTTCTAATACCTCTGGGGGTCGCGTGTCATTGGCGTTGTTGTTTTGGGGGTCGCGAGCTGAAAAGTTTAAGAACCACTGTTGTAGCCTATCAACATGAATCCATCTGGTCAGAGACTTTTCATTCAAAGTAAACTTTGAAGTGGCTCTATATTACATTTTCTGCCACTAGATGTCGCACTGGCACCAGCATCTCAGACCAAATCAGATGCGTGGGCCACAATACACACCAGCAGACAAGTAAGGAGAGAACAGAAAGCTTTGGATTACAACATACACACAGTGTGTGATGTGATCCCTGATGGGGATGCCAATACTCAAACATGTTTATACTGTATAATACATTGTTATTTGCAACTATATTAATGTTTAAACTACAGGACCTTCAATCAAAATAGTTACAGCTCGTTCCGCAGCCTCCCCCAGGTCCCAATGCCCACCCACTAATGTGAAGGCGTGAATTATAGAAGCTAAATCGCCTTGGTGATGTCCCTGATTATTAAAAAACCCTCATCTGTTGTCATTAGAAATAAGACGGTGTACTTACAGAATGAATGTTGACACCAGAGAAGAAACACTTGTGAAGTCTGGAAAATGCACCATGCCTGTGTTGCAGATGCTTCTATAGAGACAAACAGTCATAAGAAACGACATAAACGATACAACACACATTAAGTTAATGTGTACTAAAACAAAACAGGCTTAACAAACTATTAATACTTGATACATTGTGATGAACATTGCATTATTATGAATCATAGTCTTACAAGTACTTTAGCTTGGGCAGGTCAGCGAAGGCTCCCTTTTTAATAACCTTCAGACTGTTCATGTTCTGTACTGCACTAAAGAAAAACAAAAATACATCAAGATAATATTGTATTATCATTATGACTACAAGGATTTTCAAAGTTCATATTCAAATATTAGTTCATACTAATACAAAATTCTCATCTATGGCATGCAATATTAAAGTGGCAGCATCTCTAAGTGATTTGTGGTGAAGGTGATACTTACATTTCTGTCAGATTATGAAGAGAGAGGAATGCATGTTTCTGAAGCTGTACTATACTGTCACTCTGGGAAATTTCACTACAATGACAAATAAACAACACGTCATGACAATTTGGTAATAGTATCTTCTTGTACGACCACTTTAGTATGCAAAATGCATGCTAAAGTATTTGATATAACATGCTGGTCACATTATAATGTAAAACTTTGACCTGCCTACTGTATATAGAAAAGCTTGAACTGGTGTTGTTTGTATCTTAATATCAGGACTGTGCAATTAAATATATATTATATGTACTGTATATATGTGTACTGTATATGTATATGTACTGTATATATATATATATACACTGTATATTACGTCAATTGACGTCAATCCCACTGAGTAGATTTTCAATGTTTTTTTTCATTGAGAGTGCATATTTAATACTGTGTGTATTTCTTTTTTTTATCTTCAAATAATCATAGCTTTTGAATTTTGCCCACTGAGCTGCATTATACTATAAGTCCAGTGAAAAGTGTCAGGTATTGTATCTGAATATGAATATGAAGATATTTATGAAGTTGTGCTACACCATAAAGAATCAGAAAAACCATGATTTAAATAAATTCTGGGCTAAAAAGTCACCCTATGAGGAACATTTGTGTATAATGATTTGCATGTGTACAGTACATGATGTAGGCTATAGATGTGCAATTCATAACAATACACTACGTGTGTGTGTGTGTGTGTGTGTGTAGTGTACAAAGCTTTGAATGCAACATACATGGTCATGCATTTTAGAGAAGAGTGTACGCTCAAGACATATAAAGAGCCGCATATCTGTCACTGACTACTGTGCTTTCTCACAAGGCCACTGCAATCTGTCATTTTATGTCACTCTGTTTGCCTCTTTTTATAATTGTTACTGTCTTGTAGCATCGTGCCATTGTAATCAGCTGCACGTTCTGATTCTATCTCAGAACAATTAAGCAAAACTACCTGCATTGCCATCCCCCTTTATCCTTTCCTCTGGTAGTATTATGTTTGGTAGGATAATTACCACTTGTGACCTGTGAAAGCTACGTCAGATCTAGAAAAAGAGCTGCCTCCATTTGCAGTTTGCGTCATCCACGGCAAATGGTTCAGAGCACTAAATGTCAATGTATCTTCAAACACTGTGACACAGGTGCACCAGGGCAAAAAGATCTTTCAAACATGATCCAGCACACACTTTATCATGTTCCTTTGAAATGATAAGAAAAATGTGTGACTATTAAAAAAATAATTGATTGTAAAAACTAATTGATTTAATCTATTATTTAAAAGAGATTTAATAAGCAACAAGGACAATAGAATAGTCATTGGCTACTTGGTCAGTGGACAGTGGACAGGATGTTGTTCTTCTGTTATCACAGTGATCTCTCTCTCAGGGCCGTCCTGCCTGGGCATGGTCAATACACTCTCAGCCTTATTCACTGTGAAATGTTTTGACTAACCTGCTGTAAATGTTTTATTTGTTTTGAACTATTTATCTATTTATCTATAGTGCTTATAACAATACGATTATAAATGATTGCATGTTAAAATGTATATTATTTGGCTTATTCTTAATGTTTGTATAGTTTAGTAGTGAACTGTATTGTCAATGGCTTTACTATCAATTAATGCTCATTAATCCAATGGATCAATATTGTTATTTCTTTTTAAATGATATAGTACTACATTTAAATTATTACATTATTATTAATATTATTAGAAATATTAGAAATATATAGTCCAGTCTGTCTCGATTATCTCATTAGGAAAATTACTTACAACTATCTTATTGGCAAACTTGATTAAGATTAAGTGACTTACATTCTTGTAACGTTGATCAACTCTTTGAAGGCATTACTTGGAATATCTTTCAAGGGCAATTGTGTGAGCCTTCTAGAAGATGCACAGATACAATGAAAATAGTGATGACATATCGATATTAAAGCGTTAACACAATTAACACTCCATAATTCATTGCGTTACTTACAATCGAATAACAGATGTTGATCCAGAGGCCAACTGAGTTTCTCGCGTACAGTGAAATGTGTCCCGACTACACTGGCAGATCAGCGGACAGTTATAAGTCCAACAGCACCGCATATTGAGAACACCGGACAGCGCAACAAGTAGCCAGAACGCCCGAGAAGCCATGCTGAGCGGGGCCCCTCTCAAAACTTATCTCTGAGGAGAGTGACACTAGATATTGTGACTGGCTTGTTACAGCAAAGTCAGAGAATGAATATATCCTTTCACCTGCGCTTTGAATAGGCACTCTACGTCACGTGTAACGATTTTAATCTCCGTGAGAACTTCTGGAAGTTCAAAGTCTAATTTAAATGTCAAATCACTTTACGTATTAGCTATATCATAAATTATACATTGATTATGTTAATTTGGACCAAAAAATAAATACTTTTTTAAAAACATGTAGGCCTATGAAAATAACAAGATGAACGGGGCGTTTTCCAACCTGTCATGCCAGAGGAATTTACAAGTCCACGGAGAAATTAAACTGAAACTCGCGAAATCAGGGTGGTCTCGCGAGACTAGGCGTTTTCATGACTTAGCTGATAATTTGATTGACTGGTAGCTTGGAGACTATACAGCAGCACACATCACTTGCTACAATAGATTAGACAGCAACGTTTTTTCTACCCAACAACAGAGAACTCTGTGGAAGATTGTAAGAAACTGTAAAATAGCTGGTATAGCCTAGACGCTGCATAATCTGTTCTTAAAATGCTCTGCATATTGTAAATTACATGTTAACTGAATCCTACCGTTGTTTAACAGTTATCTTTACCTATAGGCTACACACAACAGTTCATTTATTTAACGATCAAAATGCATCTAATACATGCACCAAATCACTTAATACAATAAATTATAGTAATGCTAGCTGTATTTGACCAACAATTCTCATCCACATCACACTTTATATACTCTCTTGCAATACACATGATCTTTGCATGCCTAATCTATCCTTTGCAGTCATGATACAGTATGATATCCAGGCATCCAGAATTAATTCCACGAGGGTCATCTGAACATGTAGACAGTATACCTTTTACCTCCATGAGGATTATTTAGGACACTTCCAACATTTAATATTATATTTTTGTCTGCAAACACCCTGTCTAGAATTCCTATCAGTTTTAAGGCATCATTGGTGATAACCATGCCGTCAATTTCAGTTTGCTGCAGTGAGAATTACCTATACCCCCAGTGGGAGATAGCCATTGGGTCCTAACGCATACAGAAATAATGACATACTGTACTTAAAGAGCTTCTGCTAAATATATGAATGTAATACATGGTTAAATAAGATGTTGTATAATATAGTTTATATCTCACCTGCATGTTTGAAGAATAGATGCCAGTTGAATGATGCAAATTTTAGACTCTTTTTGATAGCAGGCCCATATATTAGAACATGTCTTGCCCTATAGCCCAAAAAAGTCTCCAACGTTGACCCAAAAACTACCACAACCACATGAATCTGAAACTTAATCTAATAATATATGAAGTTTAACTCTCTATATAACAAATTGACCCAACAATTAATGAACTCGAGTAAGTTTGAGAGCATTTACTAGCCTAGTAAGGCCTGATACAGTAATAAAATAAATGGATGCATAATGTTGCATAGTGAGTGGTGTTTTTATTTTCTTTATTTATTTTATGTCTTTGTTTTGTTTTGCATAAAGAAACTGTGCATATGATTCCAACAAACAGCTTCTCCTACTGGCTACTGAATATGTGGCGCTGTCACTATTCACAGAGGAATATATTTAATTATGTAGTAATAATAGTAATAATAATAATAATAAAAATAATATGCTCTATTAATTTCTCACAAATTAAAAATTCCAGTTGTGTTCCTAATTGTGTAAGCAGTAGAGAAACCCATGTAGCAAAGAGTTAGCCTACTGTGCAGTATACTTACAGTTTTCCTCAAATTTCAGGTTCATGTTCAAGTTCAGGTCTAGTCAGCACAAGGAATGCCATCTAAAAGCTCTGAGGTTAACAGCAAACCTAAACACTGGAGTGAAATAGTTTTATTATGATTTTGAATCAAATGATTTCATCCATCCATCCATCCTCATCCGCTTATCCAGAGTCGGGTCGCGGGGGCAGCAGCTCCAGCAGGGGACCCCAA
>JAODTR010049213.1:0-18413 GCA_025399935.1 Amblyopsis rosae
CCGAGGTACTTAAACTCCTTCACTTGGGGTAAGGACTCACTCCCCACCTGGAGTAGGCACTCCATCGGTTTCCGGCTACTTTCACCTCTTGTTTTACCATGTTACACCATGTTTTATTTTCACATTATCTCGATAACATTGTGTGCCCACGCATATTATTAACACAAGTTAAATAATTGTATTGGTGTAGGACATTTTTTTTACGTAAATCCTTAATAAATAATAGGAAAAGGAGATATCACGCGGTAGTTGGACTTCCGGCTCTTAATCTCTCCTCTTCCAGCTCAGCCTAACTGACATTTGTTAATTTATTCCTCTAAGGATTTCAGTATTTTAATTAGGTCACTATAAAATCTCCACCCACTCACAAAACCTCTCTCTCTCCCTAGCTCTCTCTCTCTCTCTCTCTAAGTTACCTTGCTAATTCAATGCTATACAGAGGTTTTCAGTCAAGCAGCTGCATAAGTGAAAGTTAGTATGGATACTAAATAACCCTATTCTGTGTCTCCATGCCTAGAGGTAGCCAGGGGGCTCCAGTTACATAATCTTGTCTGGTCACATAATCTTTTCTATTTTATAAGTTTTCTGAAAAGACAAATTTGTAGTGAATGAGTATACAGCACTGTATGCAGATATAATGTGTTTACTGTGGGTTATAAGACATACAACTCACCGGTGCCTTGGCTTCAGCTTCCGTAGAAACAGACGGAAATTATTTGCTACAAAGTGTCTTACTAGGCTAAATGTTTTACAGGTTTTCCACAGGAACAGCAGGTCATCTAATATGGCTTATGCACTTTGCTGAGGGGGCCCAGAGATCTGAAGCGGGCTCCTCTGGTTGCAATGCTGTTTTATGAGACTCAATATCGGCCATGTAGCCGTAAATGTAGACTTGGGGAAATGTTACACTGTACAATACGCATTGTGGTCATGTCCACCTATCTAATTAAGGAACGTTGATATTAACACTGCCAGAATCAATTATGAACTGAAATACTAATTCTAATTAAGCCTGTTATTACTGAGGCGAGCATTTTCCTTTAAATTCACAATGAATCAGACGTTGAGATCAAAAAGAAATATTCTGATTGAACTGGGACATTGTTTGAGATCGGAGGAAAACAAGTTTATTTATATATACTGTAGACAGACAAATCAAAATCTGCATGCTTGGTAGCACTCTGAAATTCTCTGAAAAGTGATTCACAATCGAATGCACTTAGTGATGGCATAAGCATTCCCTTATTCCCTGGGTAGAATGCTTTACTACGCATATCCACACCTCATCCTTATTCACACCCACTCATACACAAGCACATCTTAAATGTGTGCCATGAATGATACAGATGCACAAATACGCACAGTGTCTTAAACCAGTCCAGCCTGTCCTGCTGTCTGTAGCGCTCGGCTCACAGACAGCAGAGTGACTCTCTGGCCCTCCAGAGAAATGCCAGAAGATCTCATTCCACCGTAGCCCAAGCTCTCCCAATCACACTTTCCTACCACATGGCAGCAGTCAGCCAAGCCATTCATACTGCGACGCTATAGTCCGCCTGTGGGACGAGCTGGCTTTTAATCCATCAAAACTGAGTTAGGCTCGGGATTTCACCTCGAGGAATGCGTGAGCTGTGACCTGATGGGAAGGCTAACTTGGAGTGGCCTCTGTCACTATCCACCGCATCGCTCGGTTAAAAACTCTCATTTTGGACGGGGCGGGGCCCTAAGAAGGGACAGTTCTTTTCAAAAATGACATAAATGTTGGCTGGTATTTCTCTTAGTCTTCCTAGGTTACTGTTTTATTTACTATTAGAGCTGCTTAAATCTTAAGAAGCACGAAAAGCTGAGGTTGGTTAGCTTGATGTACTGTATGCTACAGCAGTGTTTGGCAAATAGAGAACAGCCCCTGACTCCAGGAAAACTGACACAGTGGGGCTTCTGTAGGCACAGCTGGCCACACACACAGTGTGTGTGTGTGTGTGTGTTATTTGTGTATGTGTGTGTTTGGTGTTTGTGAAAATCATCACACATGGACAATGTTCCTCACTCTACAATATGGTAACCCAATGAATCCACCTACCAACATTATAGGTAACACCCCTATGCGTCTCTTTCATCCCTATGATCTTACAACACTTTTACAAGCCCAATTGTGTGTTTGTGTAAGCCTTAATTTGAGCTAGGGTGTAATTTTTAAGCAATATGCACCTCAGTCAAAAAGACACGCATGCAAACATCCACTGCAGTGTGTGTAGTCACAAGCATGGTGTTACATGCTAAACAACTTCCAATACAGCGTGGCAGAAAAGCCCTAGTACTTAATACTACATATGGAACCCATATGGGCTTGTCACAATAACGCAAGCAGCTTCTATTGCACTAATCACGTCAACGTAGCAGATGCACCGAAGGAAGTATTATTGGAGAGAAAAAGCAACCCCCCTTTCCCCCTCACCCATAGCTAACAGCTGTCCGAGTCTGAAGGTGTTAGACACAAAGTGAAAGGCAGCCCAGCGAGAAATACAGCATTGGCCCACATCTAGACCCAGAAGCAAATGGTACTGATCTTACGTTCAGTGAATACTGTACTGTACTATTACACACCTCAGTTCAGTGCTTCTTCAGAAGCTCCGCGCCCCAAAATGGACACACATTGTGATGGCTGAAATAGTGCACCACCTAATTTGTGTTCGCATTTACATTGCCAGAGTTGTGTAGAAACACCAGATAATTTTTTGAGCTCACACAGAATGGACAGCAGACTGTGAGGATATTCGCTGAATTTGGCAAAAAAGCATCCTACAGATTAGAATCACTTACCGCACCTTTAATGGACAGGGTGTGCTTAAAATGACTGTCAAAAGAATCTCCCCTCAGGCCAAGTAAAACCGCAGCGGCATAAGCGTTTTGTTAACTTTAGTCGGCTCGACAACTGATACATGACAAGCAGATGGACGATTGAACCGCTTAGGTGACGTGCAGCCGTGCGTGTCGCCAGGCGTCATCAAAACTGCTACACGTTATTGAATATGCTCAACACTTATGTCCCAATATACTCTTACATGGCTGTCCCTGGGGCTTAGCTGTCATTTGCATTTAAAACAGAGTACTAGCAATGCAGCCTAGTTCTCTGGATGCCCAGCATCCTCTTGGGGCCTCCGCGATCCGAAGCAGGGAACCAACAAAATGGGCTCTCAGACTTTCTACAAGTAATAGTCTGATTTCCATTGGGTGTTAGCAGCATTGTCGCTCACAAGTGTATCCGTAATTTCTGGTGTGACGCTAGTGCACTGCTCTAGTTAGTGCTGTTGTTATGTTTTCCAACGAATTCCTCATTGTTAGTTTATCATCCGACTTGGTCATTGAGTTACGTAGTTGGTCTTCGTGCATGTCAATCAAAATACCTCGCTTGTCAAGTAGTCGGGTACTGAGATACGCAGTTAGCCAGCACTGTGTCCCAAACTTTACGCATGTAAAGGCTGGCTCTGCGAGACTATACCACACCCAGGCAAACACACCTGTGCTAATGACATTTTACACTGTGCACATACAAATATAGACAAATGTATTACAAACACACTCTGTGTTAATGACATGTTACTGTGTGCACACACAAATATAGACAAACATATGACTAACACACGTGCAGTCCCACCTACAGTGGCGCTCCAATTAACAAGCACACACACACATGCAGCGCTAGGCTAACTAACAGCTGCTGTAGAGAAAGGTCAAAGACTGAGTGCACCCACGCAGCCCGCGTCCTCTGAATCACCGAGCCACTTCTGGCTGAGCTATATTGTGGAAGGTGTGCTCACGCACACACACACACGTGCTCGCACACACACACACGCACGCGCACACACGTGCGCACACACAGACAATGATCACCTTCCCGTGACTTTCATGATGGTATGTATTAAACACACACACACACACACACACACACACACACACACACAGACTCCGCATCCATTTAACGCCAGCATACAGTACAACAAACACAGGATCACTGCGCATGGTGGCACACATATTGTATTATTATACTGTTCAAGGATGTGAAACCATCGCTTTGGAAACCATCTGTTCGACCTCAGGTATCTCTGACACACGACACAATATCAATAATTCAGAATATACGCTGCACAGTACACACTATAGCAGGGATGTGTTTTGTTTTAGTTCAGATATGCTAATTATTATTACAGTATCATCATAAAGTGCATGGTACAGGGCCAATAAACATTCACGTTAAAATCCTTGAACGTTGTTTGTGTGAGTCTAGTTCACAGTAATCATGATAGTTGCTGTAATGTACACTTAGGCTGTAAATATACTTGTACTGCATGTAAATGCATGGCAACATACAGCACACATCCAAACTATAGATGTGTGTGGCAGTGGAACTACATCTACATTGTGTGCAGTTTTGAGGTAGGACGGCTATAAACATGCACTGTGGCACAAAGCAGAGGTGATAATGTGATCCCCAGGTTTATTTGTATTTTAACTCAAAAGAGAAGTCGTGGTTTGACTGTCTCCCCATTTACTTTTACAAGCAGGCATCAAACAATGAAATTGCAGCAGAAATAATGCGTAAGGTGTGCAGTAATGACTTATTATCCAAAACAAATAGGTTACAAAAAAGCTCCAAAATGAGCTCACAAAATACATTTATATATATATATATATATATATATATATATATTTTGATACCATAATGGTTGTAAAATTACAGTCCAGCCCGCTTTAGAAACACATTCGCCCACGTCAGGCAAATAGTCACCAAGTCATTACAGGCCACCTCTATTGCTGTAAAATTGCAGTCGTTTTTGTGCTATAAAAAATGAAATAAATAAATACCTGAACTGCTAAGCAATCAAAGGGTGGCCACTGGCCTGGATGAATTATAATCACATGCTCAGACCAAATGTCTTTCTCAGCAGGTACAACAAAACACTGTGCCTGCAGCATTTTCTATATGCCTGGAAATAAAATACACAAACACAACACACAGATACACATGCATTTACCTTCCAAATGATTGCACATGTATTTAAAAAAATGCATTAAGATTATTGTGTTATGATAAAGTTCCTTAGTTTCCTGAAACAACTCTAAAATAACTCTAAAATCGATGTGTGTTTTAAATATTCTGTGTACACACTTTAAACACCATGTTATTCTCATAAACCTGGACAGAAATAAAATTCTATAGGTGAAAAATATACATAAAATAAATACATTATTATATGAATTAATAACATGTATAATTTAATTAATTAATTACAATAATTACATCAACATATAGCCTTATCAATACACTACCGGAAAGCAAACAAGTATCAATGTGCTTGCTATGCAATGTGCTGTACATTTCAGACCCAGGCAACTACTGGGCCAGTGACCATACTTAACACAAACATGCAGTCTCAAACACTGCCAAAATATGTTTATAAATCATTCATTCATCCATTTATTTATTCATTCATTTGTTCATTCACTCATTTGATTCTAGTTCTTCCATTTGCCAGCTAAACCAAGGATTGTTAAGAATGTCCTCTCGCCAAGGTGAAATGGCTCTAACTATTTAGGCTAATTCATAACAGTTAGGGGGGCTATTTGAGGACAAAGAACCTCTGACCCCCCTCTCCCCGTGAGCCAGGGTGGCAACTCCTGAGAGGGAGGGGAGAAAAAAGGCCTGTATTGTTCTTTGTTTTAGCTCTCTCTTTCACACACACACACCCACACACACACACGCGCACACACACACCAGTAAGCAGTCAATGATTTTCCTAATGGTTCTCTGTGGAAAGGCAGTTCTCATGAGGATGGTTAATGCACTGAGAGTACTGTGTAAACGCCCCTCTTCCCACTAACACACACACGCCCACACACACACACACACACCACCATCGCCGACTTGGCAGGCCTTCTCATCCCTTAACCGCCGCTCGCTTTCTCTCTAAACATATGTCTCTATGTCGATTGACCCTGTCTCAGTTTCCCCTCGTACCACAGCTCTTTCCTTCTTTCTCCTCATATCATGAGTTAAACTACTTTCTGCCACACACACACACACGCAAATACCTTTTCACCAACTGCTCTAAAGCGGTCCTTTCACCGCGGCACACACGGCGGCCTTTATGCCTGCGTAAGGCGACGCTGCGTTCGGGAATGTATGAGTAAGCGTGTGCGCGCAGGACGCGGCTAGACTCACGGACGCACACACAGCGACAGACGGACAGACGGAGAGGACGGGGAGAAGTGAAAAGCGTTCGACGCAAAAGTGAGTTGAATGCAGGCGACACGCTGACTGTGTATGTATGCTGTGTATACTGTGTACTGTACATATACACCTCCAGACAGCCTCACTGTGTATACTGTGTATACTGTGTACTGTACTGTGTACTGTACGTATACACCTCCATACAGCACACAGGGCTCACTGTGTATACTGTGCACTGTACTGTGTACTGTACATATACACCTCCAGACAGCCTCACTGTGTATACTGTGTATACTGTGTACTGTACTGTGTACTGTACGTATACACCTCCATACAGCACACAGGGCTCACTGTGTATACTGTGTATACTGTGTACTGTACTGTGTATACTGTATACTGTACATAATCATACACACTTCTGGTAAGCTGTTGCACAACAAGAGCGACCTCCCACACTCCCTCACTCACGCTCTACATTAGTGGGGGAAAAAAAGATGAAAGAAAAACAAACAGACAAAGAGAAGAAAGAGAGAAACCGTTGACTTGACATTGCGCCCACACTGTCGCCGTCACAACGATCTCCCCTTCCTGCTCTCGCCACCCCCGACCTCAGTTCAGACACACTTCCCATTTCTTTTTTTAGACGATGCAATTTCCGCGTTCCTCGGGAGGCGCGCGGCCCCACAGGACGAACGGAGGCACTGATCAGGAGAGATGGAGGGGGGGGGGGGGGTGAGAGACAGAGAGAGAGGGGAGGAAATGGGAATGAAACAAGTGGCGAGAGAGCGATAGAGGGCGAGCGGATGAACGAGAGAGAGAGAGAGAGACTGTCTGTGTGAGGGAGGAATGGAAAGGAGGGAGAGGATGAGGAAGATGAAGGGAGGGAGAGGAGGAGCAAGAGGAAGAGGAAGGGAGGGAGAGAGAGACAGGCAGGGAGGATGAGCAAGCCAAAATGTCCACGTGGTGTGACGATGACTAAGATGATGATGATGATGGTGATGATGATGATTATGGTGATGGTGGTGATGGTGATGAAGCTGGGGGGGGGGCGTTCTCTTTGCTCCGGCAGGAGAACCAGAGAGGGGAACGTGTTATTATCATGCGGCTCAATTACTGTGCAATTTCTCCCCGGCAGAGCGAGCCTCAGCGGGGCTCCTCGTTCAGGCTGATTTAGGGGGCCCGCGGCGCTCCGGAGGACCGGGGCTGGCAACCAGCGGCGATGTGAGGACCCCACACACACACACACACACACACACACACACACATACACACGCACACACACACACACACACACTAGAGGGAGGATAGGAGGCAGGAGGGGACGACCGAAAATAAGAGAGGGGAGGGTGAGGAAATATTCAAGGAGATGTAAACGATGTGTGTGTGTGTGTGTGGGTGTGTGTGCAGGTGTGTGCGTGCATGGGCGTGTGTGTGTGTGTGTGTGTGTGTGCGTGTGTGTGCGTGTGTGTGTGTGCATTGGAGGGGGAAGGGGCTGGCTAGATGTGGTTTTGTGTGTCTCCACATTACTTCTTTTTGTTCCTGCATTTGTCTATCTGTGCACGTGTGTGCCCTTGTGCTTTGTGTATGGATTGCTACAGGTGTCTGTGCGCGCGTGCGTGCGCATGGATTGCTACAGGTGTCTGTGCGCGCGTGCGTCTTGCACCAGCCAGACACAGTGTTAATAAGGTCCCTACTTGAGGGGGGCTAAGCACCCTGAAGAACGTGAACAGGAAGCGCAGACAGGATTTAAACAGGCGCCTGAAAGAGAAAACACCTGCTCAGCGATGAACACCGTCGGCTCCGAGGGCCCTCCAACTGCTGCTGAACAGCAGAGGTCTGTCAGCGATGTAGACAGGCAGGGCTGCATCCACCATCTGACATTTACACATGTACTGTATATTGTTATTGTCTGTTCAGAACAAAGCCGTATCCTGCACAGTGCAGTGCACGACACTGTAATAGACACACCTAATTTCCATATTCCATATGAAGAAGAAAGCCTTATCGTACAGTACATAGTCATTTAAATATCTTCATTTATAACAATTTCCAAAAACATAGGTTCCAGAAACCGTCTTGACCATTAATTACATTTACATATACTGTAAATGTATGATAGTTACAGTGTTTATTTAAAAAAATATATATAATATTGATTTTAAAGTGTGGATTTTTAGTTTTTTTGTATTTTTTTATAAGAGCTTTTCAGACCAAACTGAACAAAATGTGTTTGGAATGTAATAGAGAGATGGAAAGTGTATGTGTGTGTTTGCTTGTGCGTGTGTGTATGCGTCTGTCTCCCACCCTACCCCACCCCATCATCCCAGAAGCCCCCTGGCCTGAGGCAGATGTGCAATCCTCTGCTCAAACAAATTGCCATAGTGATTCACTAACCCGCGGGGCTATAGGAAATTAACTATATGACGTGACCTTTCATAGAGATAACATGCGGGTATAACTGTCTTAAGACCAGAGCAAGTCAGGCAAGAGGCATCAAGATAACATGCGGGTAACTGTCTTAAGACCAGAGCGAGGTGAGGCCAGAGTTTGAGGTTTAAGCAATTGCTTTCGAGCCTCCGGTATGTTTCGGTGTCAAGCACCGAAAACCGTCAGTAGCAGCAGTGGCCTCTTAAAAACCCCAAATACCCACAAACAAAAGCAGAGCCGAGCTCCCACACGCTCTTAGAAATTCAACAATCGCATGGCTTTTAAGTGTCAGTAGAACCCTAGGATTACCGGTCGCATTCCCCCTGACCATGCTATTCATTATAATCCTATAGATCAGTGCTCCTATTTAGAGATGCTTGATAAAACCAGCTTGATCGGTGCCCTGCGATCGGCTTAACTCTCCCCCCCCTCTAAATCCTAAACTTCCCCATCGGAGGGGAAAATGACAGACAGGATGCCAGTGCATATAAAGGCTATTTAGTCTCTCAGGTTAGCGTCCAGGAACAATCTGCCACTGTGCTGTCTCTGCAACGCTGGTCCAAGCTGCACTAATGAGCCTTCAAACCAAGCGGGGTTCTCCGGGGGATTACCCCGGGATTTCATTTGACATCGGATTTGTACAGAGAACGAGACATTTTTCCCTTTCTGGTTCTTTTTTCTGCATTTTTTCCTTTTTTGTAGCTCTCGCTTTCTTCTGTCTTACATGTGTTCATCTCTCTCGCTCTCTCTTTTCCTCCCTCGCCACGTTTGCTCTCTTTCTTAGTCATAGATAGACGAGACGTCTGTGCTGTTCAGCTCCAGTGGTGAACAGATGAGAGAGAAAAAAACCACATCAGCTCCCCCTGACACGCCACAGCGCCCCCTATCTCCATCCACCCACCCGACATGCCGATTACCTCTATTTTCGTACCACTGTACCACATCCGGCTTTTTTCACAAAATACACCGGTATTACTGCGTGGCGTGTCGAGGAGGAGGAGGATACCAGGGCACGCCGCTGGCGCTTGGCGCTATTAAAGTGTGTGGGCGTGATTGTATGTTCACAAGCAGCTGAGGGTCGTGTGCGCACCGGTGTGTTGCATGTCAATGTGGCAGGGCCACACTGTGCTGATTTCCCATGGGCAGGCAATCAAGCACATCTTGCCGATGTCAAGGCTGTCAGGAGGTTGTCAGGAGATGTGACCATTATGGAGACAAGCTCACTCTATACTGTCTAACTACCTTATGTGCTAGTGTAATGGTATGCACTAGCAGAGGTCCTCAACAGGGGGTCCGGGACACCTACGGGGTCCTCAGAGGTGCTGCAGGGGGTGCTTAAAATTAATAACGCCCCAGATGTCAGAAAATACACATTAACATAACTACAACCTAGCTATAAATATATGAATCTGTCAATTATTTTATTGGCTTAGCATTGTATACAGAAGGCTACACCCTTACAAGCTACTTGAAAAGCGTTGAAGACCTCTGCACTAGATTGACTCGAACACATATGTCCCGTCATGCTGCTATGACTCACGTGGAACACCAAAGACATTAAATGATGTGGTTACCACAAGAGGATTGAACGGTGGTCAAAGCCTGCATAGCCTAGACAAAAAATAACACTAAGAAATCAGCAACTTACAACATGCAATATGTTTGTGTAGATTGTGTAGATTTATGAATTCAGTGTAATAAAAAACAAAATCATACAACAGTTTGTAGCAGTGCAACGCTTTACTTGCAAGAAGGGTTGCAGAATTATTTGCCATAAGATTTTGAAATCATGACAAGCTGCTGTAACTATTCTAATATAATATTGTTTGCTTATACGATTGCTGGTGTATGACCTGTCCAACTGACAATTATACTACATGTATATAATATTATGGTATTATCTTAATGACTGAGTATATTCATTAAAAATTGTTGATTAGTAATTCATATTATTATGAGTAGTTATTTTAGTTTTATTATTTTCTTTAAACATTACAGATCAAATGTATAGAAAGTTGCTTCATTTTTATAAATGTTCTATCATCATGTGAACCACACTGCCAGGAGGAGCAGCTTGGCAATCAAGAGTCAAAGCGCTTGAAAGCCACAAAGCTAACCCCAAATACCACACAGTGCACGTCATTATCTCTCCATGATCTCCTGCATCCCTCAGTTGGACAGACAAGAGAACCCTGCACCCAACGCTTCATCAATGCTTCATCACCACCCATGCCCATGGTGGTTACCTCTTCCCCAACCCCTGCATGAGTGACTATGTGTGGCTAAGGCTTGCGGCTACCAACAACATGGATAGCAGACCTCTGATAGAGACAACCTCCCCCACAAACACACACACACACAGAGCTGTCTGCTAAGCCTCTTACCTATGGGATTATAGGCAACACTAGGTATTATATAGCTTCATTCATCTGGATGATGTGTTATTAACGTGTCTGTAATGTGGCCGTGGGAGAAGGGGGGGGGGGGAGGTGGAGGCGGGGTAGGACAGACTAGAGACACATGATTTTATATGGTTTGTTCTTTGATTGGTGGATCTTATATGGGTGGCTCTTTGACTGGTTTATCTTATATGTGTTGATCTTTGATTGGTGAATCTTATATGGTTTTATCATATATAGGTTAATCTAGGTGGTTATAGGTGGTTTTTATATGAGTTGATCGTCTATGGGTTGACCTTACTGTATATGGGTTTATCTTTGATTGGTGAATCTTAAATGGGTTGATCTTTGACTGGTGGATCTTTGATTGGTTGATCTTTGATTAAGCAGCACAACATGCAGGCATTCCTTCAGACAAGCTTGTAGGAAATCCATACAGTATATGTGTTAACTATGTGCACGCGCATGTGCATGCATGACACAGCATCCCAGCCGGCAGAGACCTAGTGATTCAGAGGATGCAGACTGTGTGTGTGTGTGTGGGCACGTGTGTGCGTTCCCTCTTTGACCCTGCTCTACAGCAGCTGTTAATGTCCAGTGAGAGAGCATGTGAGATTAAGAGAGATAGCGAGACAGAGCCAGAGAGAGAAACAGAGAGAGACAGAGAGAGACAGAGAGAGAGAGAGAGAGAGAGAGAGAGAGAGAGAGAGAGAGAGAGAGAGAGAGAGAGCTGACCGAGCCTGCTCATACGAGTCTCTGGAGAGTTGGCTGAGCTTAACAAGCGTGAGCCAGCGGCGGACTCCAAAGCACGCCATAACACACTACCTGCACAAACAGCCATCATTAGGGAATAGCTCCAATGGATTTCCTCCTTGCCGCCCGTTTCATGAAACAAACACAGCTATAAGGTTGCCTCTGTTCTTAATGGGCGTAGAATTGTTTAAACAGCTTTCATCTCCGTCCTAAAGTCAATGCATCACACACCACATCGCAGACATGTGCGTCACTATAAGCTAATTCAATCTAAATCACACCAGTCCTGGGGCAGAGAGAATAAAGATGAATAGAATAATGTCCAGACACTCACTAACTAACTAACAAACATACATTAGTTAGTTACAACATGGCCATAAAATAAATAATGATTATTAATAATAATAATAATAATAATGATGATGAAGCATGGTTTAAAAGCAGGGTCCGTCATTCTTGCTAACTTTGAGCTCAAATCAAACCGTTATCACTCGGCAGGCCTCCGCGGTTGCGCCTCATGCGTTGAAATGCGTTGAAATGCATTGTGAAGCAAAGCGTAGTGCTACGGCTTTGGAATTAGCAATATTTATAGCTATAGTTTTCCGTGAACAATATTACTAAGATACCGAGAAATAGTTCTGGAAATAAATACACCTATACACCTACAACATTCATTTGTGAGCTTAGTAGGACATCCATTGCTGTCTGTAGTGGGCTTCAGCATGTCGCCATTTCGCAGTCAAAAGTAAGCAGAAAGTATGGCTGGCTCTTTAAAATGCAGAATGTGCCCATAACCCACTCAATACTATTCCACCTCCATACAATAGTGTCCTATAAAGTGTGTTTTACCTGACGGAGGAGCTTCCCCAGGCTCCATGGCTGTCTGTGAGGATGTTCACGATCTTCTGGATGAGCTGCGTGGCGGTAACGTGGTCGCGGTACTTGGCTGCCCGGATCAGGTGATCGCACATCTTCTCCTCGTCTCTCTTCTCTGCCGCATACTGGGCGCATTGGGACTGGACACGCAGAAGGACAAGTATACGGTATATATGCATGCCTTACATGTCGTATGCGATATTAATACTAAAGGTAGTCATGAACTGACATTGTTAGAACACTGGCGTACAGTACACTGTAACTGCTCTGTGACTTCACAGTAAATGTTACCAGACACTACAGTACAGAGACGTATACACACCCTCATTCTAATTCATGTTCTGTGCTTTTGTTTGTTGTAGTGAAGTGTAGAGTAAAACCAAATGAAAAGCATAGGGTCATTTCTGTCCTGGTGTCCCGGTGATTAATAACGGTGGACACATATTTACTAATGCCCTCCGGTGCACCAAATCACACAATACCCACAATGCAAAGGGAGGACATTCCTCTCTGTCAGAATGTATTATCAGAAGGGGCCTTTGAACTCTTTGCAAAACATTTGTAAAGGAGCTAATCATTTCAAACAGCATTTAGATCTTTCAGTTGCAAATAGCTATATTATAGATTAATACAGTAACTCTGACTCACTGTAACTCCACTGTCCACTAAATTAGTGCAATAAAGAAAAAGGACACATGGTTGTAAAGCTAAAGATAATCATACTTGATTATGTTTTCTTCTGCGTGCTCTAAGAGCAGCTATCAAGGTATTATTGACATCATCAATAATGAAAACGTATAACCCAATTCTCAATACTATGTCAGTTAGAAATGACTATCTTTATCAAATTAACCTTAAGACAACCCATTGGCTTGCTAATACCAGTAAATATCAGGCCTGGTGCATGGGAGAACAAATGCAACCTGCCATACCAAAGTTGCAAGTGAAGCCGGCAAAGTGTTTTATAATGGGTCCTCCTTTCCAATTTCAACAACGACTTTTCATATCTGACAGAAAATCTATAGGTATAAATCACATTAGAGGAGCTTTTCTCCAGGCTAAAGGGCCCTAATTATCAATCTATGTCTATTTGTGTGGCATTAGAGTGGGCCTTGACCTTCCGGCATGATGACCTGGAAAACCTGTAAATAAAAGGGGCTATGGGAAATGGATGTTTCAAACCAACAAACACACGTATGTACACGTGTGTGTGTGTGCGCGTGTGCGTGTGTGTTTTATGTACATTCATTTTGCTCAGTGGAATCAAGCAAGTAGAATTGGAAAAGGGAAGAAGATAGCAGGCAGATCAGGAGAAAATGCCTCAAGCTAAAAGAAAAATTCTATTTTCAAAATGTTTTCAAATGTAAAATTTCCAGTCAGATCAAAGTGACATATGTTTTTAACACAAGCTAAAGAATATACTGTAGCATAAACAGCCATCAGAACATATGAAGACATCTTTAGAAATGTAATGGTTATTTTGAATGGTTCTAGAAATGTCTACAGTCGTCCAAACAGCTAGGAGTAGGAGTAGGCTAGGCAATTTCCATGTGCTCCTGTCCGAGACATGTACAGTCTGCAGGACTAATCAAGCAGCTCTGGGTTCAGCCTCATAACCATAAACAAACACGTCATCACCTGTGTTTCCAGTATGCACAAACACCAAAACCATTCACGCTGTAATGGCCTTTTCTCATATCCGAAGCCAATGTTGACTACAAGAAAACATTTTGCTGTTAAGAAACTGTTAAGATAATAACCTAAACAAATAAGAAAATAACTTAAAAATGGTCTACTCATAAGTAACGCCATTAATGTCCAAGTTCAGCTTGCTTAAACGTGGAAAAGACAGGTAACTGTTAATGCTGTTGGTTGTTCCATAGCACCGAAGTAATTAAATTATGCTCAGGTCATTCAGGTCTTTAATCCTCAACATATTCTCTCTCCACCATCATGCCTGTTCTACTCAAGTCAAACGACAAATAAAAGCAGAAACTGTGTGCAATACCCAGTATAAAAGCAATACAAATAAACTTGGAGAACCATTAGGAATGTGCGGTGACAGTTTGACAGTTTAAAAACAGATGTGCCTGAAACAATGCATTCTATTCTCTAGCTAGCATAGGAGCATTAGCCTAAGCGGAGTAACGAAAAGAGAAGGGAGGGCCTTTGCGGTGTACAAGCAGGATACAACTTACTGGCAAGCCAAGACCTTTATGACTTGAGACACTGTAATAATGGCCAGCAACTTCCATTACAAGGCCTGGCTGACAGGGTCAGCCTTCCCCTCGCCAAAGGAGACAGCTTGGTGAAGCCGAAATGATAATGGCTGGCGTTAATCGAGTCAATTGCACTGAGCTGTGTCTCTCGCAATTCATCCATGATTCAAATAAATAACTATGGATGTGTGGGGAATGTGGGTTGGTAGCGGGTCTAGGGGGAAGGCAGGCTGAGGTGACAGAAGATGGAAAATAAAAGGCCACTAATTATAGGTAACTCCCCTAGCAACACACACGCACGCACACACACACACACACAAAAAGGACAAGAAATTCCAACACATACTTTAAGTTTTACCTCACACATGTTAATTTAACATCTCAAACATGCAGTACGGCTCTTAGATAAACATATACCGTGTTGTTAATAATAGCAACGCCGCGAGTCACAGCTGTGCTGTAATGATGTCAGCCTAACTAACTGCTCTAGTATCTCCGCCTGCGGGTCCAGAGGGTTAACCAGAATAATGGGCCACAGAGAGAAGGCTCATTACGACATATCAGCCCCGTGTTTATCAATTAGAATGACAGGCCAAAAGGCCTCTGCCTGGCGGAGCCGTCACCAGCCGGTCCGACACAACCCGGGGGTTGCAGCTTCTGTTGTTTCTGCAAAGCGCCGGCAGGAACAGAACAGCGGCGATATTATTAAAGTGCTTCCATTTGCGATCCCTTGACATTGTGGGTGGCACGTCAGGGTATATACGCACGCCATCTCGCCACGCCTCACATCCGTCGACAAGCGCTCCCGCGGGGTTTCATTTACGAGAGCGGGGTGGAAGTGTCCAGCCAGGCGACGGCGAAGACATCAAGCTCGTCCTTGTCATGTATAGTGGAATGCAAATGCTCTACAAGTGAGGGAATTCCTGGCGAAACAGAACGGAGGTCTGGGGATGAGATGAAACACAAGGGACAGGGGTGGGGGGGGTCTCACCGCAAAACCAGGAGGCATGCTGAACCAGCCCGCCGATTGGTTTTTAGGAGGAGATTCTCCTGCACTTGATCTCTTGCCCCTCGCGTTTTCAAATTGCTACATAAAACGCCATCGGGGGAATTCAGACAATGGCGTTCGGGAGATGGGGGGGAGGGTTGGGGGAGACAGTTGAGAGGGAGAGGACAGAGAGGAGAAAAATGAGGCCTTAAAAGTACAATGGCGCACAAAAGTCACCAAATGACAATGGCTGACAGCCACTTCAATTCTGAAATGATGCCCCTGTCATGCTGCGCTCCACCAGTATTGATTCTCTTCTTCTCTCCATTCCCCCTGGTGCTCACAGAGAAAATAATCTAATCCGGCCCCAACAGATCCCCGCAGCTGGCATCAGCCCCTTCGCTAGCGGCCATCAAGGTTAAAGCAGGCGCTACACTTATCAAAGCATATCTGCCTGCCTCCAGTGTCTGGGCCTGTTCCCTAATGGACTGCATGGTCAGAGAGCTTGCTTGGCAGCCTCTTCATCTCCTCCGCACAGAAGAAAAAAACCAAACTCCTCTCATCGCAAAAACAAATTGTGCGCTCTCTTTTGCCGCTGTCATCAGTCTGCGATGTTGCCGCCTTCCGCCTCCCGATCGACGTCAAGGTCACGCCATGTGAAAAATCACGTGTGTTAAACTGTCGTCTGGAGGTGAAAAATAGTCAAATGAAGGAAGGGCGCGGCCGGATGAAAAATAGTAGCAGTTCCACGAGATAAACATGGGGCAGCTACACAAGCTGCTTGCCACGCGGGCCTAATTCTCACTCCAGTAAATATGTACACGGTGCAGTATGCACAACATGTGTATCACACACCCACACCGCGATATCAACAGCATTACAAACTGCAGTGTTGCAACATCGCGGCTTAATAGGGAGGTGGGGGTGGGGGTGGGGGGGTGGGGGGGGGGATGGAGCCTCGACTACAAATAAATAACAACCACACAGCCCCGGCGAGAGAAGTCACAACAAAGGCAGCGGTCCCATGCAGAACATCCAGAGCCCACAGAGCCTGTCAGCTGGAGTTAAACAAAAGGCACCGTTGGGAGGGCCGGTCTTCCTCGGTGGTTTGGGGTCAGCTGGTCCTATCTAATGACTGGAGGAGGAGGAGGAGGAGGAGGAGGAAGGAGGGCCGGTACCTGGGGGACTTCATTACACTGACAAGATGCTGGAGCAGAGACGGGGGCGGATAGAGAAAAAAAATGCCCGCCGCAGCTCTCAGTTGTCCTCGTCCCGGATCCTCTCTGCCGCCCTCATTATTTACACAAAAGGACGGTGACCGTGCAGAGGAGGACGCCTATGCCTCACGGGCACCATGGCGACATGACAGCTAGATACAGCGGGAGGCAGCTGTCAGTCACAGTGGCCGCAGTGGAGAGGCGGGCGGGAAATAATGTCGGGGCTGGCCGCGGTCCCGTCTCTCTCTGTGTGCGTGTGTGCGTGTGTGTGTGTGTGTGTGTGCGCGTGTGTGGAAGCTTTGTTTTTGTAACATTTTACTTTGTATTTTGTTCCTACTAGATAAAAATACATTAAAAAAAAGATACTCCTCCATTTGTGACTGGATGTACCACCTGAAACCAACATTTAAAAAAATATTTTAAAAGCGTGTAACCACCCTTCTCTACTCCTCCCCCTCCAATGTTCAGTCTCGCACCACCAACACTTCATCAAAGTTGAGCTTCAACAGTGAACAAGGAGAGCCACCACCTGAAACGTGCTCCGACAAAGGGGCTTTTCTCCACCACTGCACCTGGGCTCTGTGACGTACAGGCTTCCGTTTCCCCGGGAGCGCTGCGATGATGATGGACCATAATGAGGACCGGCTCAATGTTAATGTCATTAACTCTGGGAGGAAGGACGAGCAGCAGATTACTTTACCGGCGCAGGGAGCACAATGACACCGAGCACTAATTAGCCGCTATCGGCTCGCCTTTCACAGCATCTCTCAGACAGTCCATTTAGTCAAGCAGTCCATTTATTTACGCTCCGTGTGGCGGGCGGACAGACGCTCAAAAGTGGGGCGTAAAGAAAATAAATAAATAAATAAAATGGCCGGGGTCTTAGCTCACGCTCGCCTATCTTTACCCTCGCATCTGCCCTTGTGCCCCTGAGCACGCCACATTTCATCCCTAATGAACAGCACCATAAAAAAGAGGGAGTTCGATTTCTCGCCCATTCGTTCTATCTCACACACCTCGCCCGCCCCCTCCTATCAGAGTCTATCATTGGCCTGGTCCCGGGAAGCAGCATCCGATCTGGAAATCTCCTCTACATTAAGGATCCCATTAGATAGAGAACCCTAAAAGGTAATTGGATTTCCCCCTAGTTATCTTCATCTCTGTTTCACCCTGAGCCCACTGTAATAACTTACTCCCCGAGCCAACGATAACTCAATTCAGTCTCAGAGAGAGAGAGAGAGAGAGAGAGACAGAGAGAGACAGAGAGAGAGAGAGAGAGAGAGAGAGAGAGAGAGAGAGAGAGAGAGA
>JAODTR010049234.1:0-18409 GCA_025399935.1 Amblyopsis rosae
ATAATTTCCACCTGTTGTCTGTTCCATTTGCACAACAGCATGTGAAATTGATTGTCAATCAGTGTTGCTTCCTGAGTTGACTGTGTGATTTCACAGAAGTGTGATTGACTTGGAGTTACAGTGTGTTGTTTAAGTGTTCCCTTTATTTCTTTGAGCAGTGTAGTTAAAATATGTAAACTAGATTATTTACAAGTAGAGTTCAGTGCAGGGCAATTCATAATAAAATCACAGTATGACACAACTTACAATTAGCAACAGCTTTAATTAAAGGCAGGCTTGCGAGAACGCTTGCTAAATTCGAACTAAAATCAAAGCAAAATCCCTCCGCGGCGCTTCCCCACACAGTGAAACGCTCTGTGAATCAAAACGTATACAGCTTTGTTGTGATGAGCAGTGTTCACCACTTTGTTTATGTTCCTATTTACTGAGACAGGGCTGATAGATGTTTAAAAAAAATATTTAACATGAACATACAACGGTAAAATAGCAAAATGTAAGGAAATATTTGTTGAATTTGACAAAAAGTGTATTAGCTTACATTTGCCTTGCAATAGCTGACATTACCTTTAATTTCTGAGTTGCAAATAAACTGAATAATAATTGAACACTAGTCAAAGGGATTTGACACTGAGATTGAATCCAGAGCTGTATTTGGCACCAACAACAGTGTGCATAGTACTGATATGAACCATTGTCATTTTGAGAACATTCTGGCAACATTTATTGTCATTATACTTTGGGTGTGGTATAACAGAAAAATAAAAATATTTCACTGGACATGGTCGTGTGTGTGTGTGTGTGTGTGTGTGTGTGAGTGAGTGTGTGCGTGCGAATTAATCTAATTAAGTTGCTACAATATTTACATATTACAAATTACAGTGTTTAAGAGATCTAAAACACTGTACAATAAAAAAACATACATGTTCAATTGGTGTTATGTTTACTTGAAATACCTGGCATCTCAGACATTATGATACAGTCAGTCATTTTTGCGAACTTCCTCAAATCAGATCAAATCAAAACAGTATCAAACCTCCGCGGCGCCGCCTCACACATAGAAATGCATTGTGACGCAAAGCATACGGCTTTTTTAGATTTGTTGAGCGGTGTTTATGTTGTTTATGTTGCACACATTTACTAAAGCTATCAACAGGTGGTGCTAGAATTCTATAATGTCTATGGACATCTCTAATATATTCTGCCCAGAAAGAGGCGCTACCGTTTCATTCGTTTACATTCCATTCTAGGTTGGTTTATTTCCATTAGTGAAATAATCTTTAAATGCAAAATATAAGTAACACAATATACTGTATGAATATTATGTTTATTGTGGGGATTAGTATCCACCTTCCAGTTAGTATCGCATGTTTCTGTCATAGGTCAGCTTTTACATGGTACCTAAAAGGTATGCAAAATGTTTAGCAGAAATAAAGTCAATAAACCGTTTGGATAAAACTGTCCTTGACCTTATTGGAAATGTAAAGTAGTTCTGTTTAATTTTATAATACATGTAAATAAATATTTTAATTGTGCTGGAAGACAATGTGAAAACAGATAAGGAGACTTAGGAATATCCTATAAAATTATTTAGAAAATATAGTATATATATATATATATATAAAGTAACAAAAAATGAAATAATTATGTGTCTTTGTAATATCAGGTGCAGGTATGTACTTATGTTAATTATTTGCAAAAATATTTGAAGTTAAATGATGATATTTGTTGCTTGGGTTTTTATGTTTTATGTTAAATAAATAACAGCGTAAAAGACAACCTAACCTATGTGAAGAACTGGCAGAAGCTTGTTATCTACCAGATGTTTCTAGACTGGCATGTTGTTCCTTCCTTCTATCTGGAAAAACTCTTATTATTCCAGTTCCCAAAAAAGAATGCTGTATGGAAAACGACTCCTGTCATTGCATTGACTTCAGTAGTATGTAATGTTTTGAAAAAATTATTATCAATCTACTGAAAACTGAAGTGGCAGATGGTGCCTTTTATATCCAAGCACATACTGTACAGTAGAGGTGCTCATATGTAAAGTATTTATAGATTTTAGTTAGTTTAGGCTTTTAATATGGTACAGCCGCATCTGTTAATTATGAAACTAAATTACCTCAATTTTAGTACCACTTGTTTTTAACCAATCTCTCAGAACGTAGCATTTTGAGCATGGTTGTCAATAATAGAAGCCATAGCCCTAGCAACTACATCATTACATTCTCAGACAATACTACAATTCAGAGATTAAGATCTTTAAAGATGAAGAGACTTATGAAATGTGTGAGGACAGCTACCTTGTCTTGAATGTAAAAAAGACTAAGGGGATGGTGTTTGACCCCAGGGGTGTTGCGGACCACAGGCCTGTGGTCATCCATGATGAAACTATCTCACAGGTGTCCTCATACAAATATCTGTTTTTATTTACAACTCATTAGCCTGGAAAAACTGCATTTTCTGCATCCATTTGCTTACACAACGGTGTTTAATACAGTATGTATGTTCGTTTTTTTATCAGGCAGACTTTTACAGAGCCTCGTCACATAGGGCATAACAGTTTTGTTTGGTCACCCCAATAAGGTCCAAATTGGTCCGGTTGATGCAGGCTGCATGGAAAATTGGAGGCCACATTGAAAATATCAGAGAACTTTGCGGGGCACATTACTTTGCTAACCAACATGTTAAAACATTTTAATATAAAAAACAAAACAGATAACTTTGTTAACTTGCATATTTATGCATATATGGGCTTTTCCTGTGCAACACCATTTTCATAATCAAATGTTTTTTACGCAGCAGTGAATAAAGTAACATTCTGCAGAGCTCATCAAGTAAAGTAAAGTAAGTAGTAGTAAGTAGAATGTTTCAAAGAGCCGCATCCGGCCCCCGGGCCTGACTTTGCCCAGGCCTGTTTTATGGTATGACATGATTCTTTCTTGCAGTTCACCTACGAACAGGATATCCTAAGGCAGGCCAAGAGGATAGCTATTGCCCCAACTAACACATGTTCTACAGTATCAGCTCCTGCCCTCTGTGTGTACAGGTCTTTTTTTATTTGGCTCTATGTTTTATTAATTATATCCACCTATACCTTTGTATGTGTTATATGTGGACTCTTTTTTACAGCTGAAGCATGGGTGAGAGCCCAAAATAAAAATAAATCTTGTATTCGTTTTGATTTGTATCTATTTCTAGCATTGTTAATTACGCTTTGGTGCATTGCGTCAACTTCAGCCTTGTGCAACACTTTCTCCGGCGAGGAAATTCCCAGCAAGAAGAGAGTGGAAAGAGAGAAAACGAAATAGGGGTGGAGCTTGCTCTCCTTTATAAGGAGTTTGTGCTTGTACTGACGTTAAAGCTTTTGCACAGCACAGCACACCACACACACACACACACACCCTGAACCTGCTCTCTGGAACTCACAGGCGTACCTCATAGGAGAACAGAGAAGGGGAATATAATCCAGAGCAACACCATAACTGAAGGTTCCAACTATGTTGCTCCAGGTGTTGTGGGACTCCATCCTAGGCTACAGCGATCTCCTCAGGTCTCCCTTCTTCCCCGTGCTGTTCTCTCTCTCCACATATCTCCTCTTCTGCCTCCCCTTCGTGGTCCTGGACTTGCTCTCCAGCAGGGTGGCCCTGATAAGGAGATACAAGCTCCAGCCTGAACACACCGTGTCCTGGGAGACGATGAAGCGGTGCCTGGCCGTTACGCTGCACAACCACCTGGTGTACATCTTCCCGGTGACCATCCTCCACTGGTACTGGAGGCCTGTCTTTCTGCCTGTAGAGGCACCGGGCCTGTTCACCTGGCTCAGGGGGCTGCTGGCCTGTCTGCTACTCTTTGACTTCCAGTACTTTTTCTGGCACCTGTTGCACCACAGAGTGCCCTGGCTGTACCAGACCTTTCACAAGGTCAGTGGCGCTTGTTGTTGTTTCTACTGTGTTTAGGCTTAGCTGTATCTTACATGTGTCCAGACGATTGCTTTTCAATTGTGGCTCAGGCATAATACTAGTTATAGTACTAGCCACTCAGCAAAGTAGCCTTGCGGTCTAACTCTGACATGGTGGCGTAACACACTTTGTTTGACACTTATGTAGTGTAACTTATTGGCTGTAATGTGGCTCATTATTGAACATGTCTGTCTTCTGTCTTCTGCAGGTACACCACACCCACACAGCAACCTCGGTGCTCACCACAGAACACTCCGGGGCATGGGAAACCCTCTCTTTGGGCTTCTTCGCTGCCATCAACCCCTTCATCCTCCACTGCCACCCGCTAACAGAGATGGCCTTCTATGTGTTGAACATGTGGCTGTCAGTGGAGGACCACTGTGGCTACAACCTGCCCTGGGCCACCCATCGCCTGGTGCCCTGGGGACTGTACGGAGGGGCCAAGCATCACGACCTCCATCATCTCAGGTTCAAGTCCAACTACGCCCCTTATTTCACCCACTGGGACCGCCTGTTTGGAACTCTGCTGAGCCACACTGACTGAGGTTTCTGAACTGGTCGTATGGTCTGTCTACATTGCCTCGGTTGTGTTTGAACTGGCTGGGCATATACAATGACCTGCTTTACAGAGGCCATCATGAAATGATGGGTCACTGATAGAGGTTTACCTGAGGGTTCTGACATCTGGGATTTACCACACTTAATAGCATTTAAAAGATGTTGACATTTTAGTGTGTCTATCACACAGATGGCAGCACTACTTCAGACTACTAAGATAAGAACGACATTTCATGTTGTTCTGTAAAAAGTAGTATATTTTTAATGTTATTTATTCAGTCATTGTGTTATATATTTTTGAATCTGTCACTTTAAAGTTAGGGTTAATCTATAGTATTATCTGGACCACAGAGTATATTTATACATTTGTATTACATAATATGTTAACGTCTGCATATCAGACATTAGAAAGCACTTTATTCCACAATATGTATTTGTTTAAATTTTTGAGTTCAATCAGTTTTAATTTGACCTGGAAATTATGTAACAGACAAACATAAAAGTGTTGGTATCTTGTACATGTAGTTTCTTTGCATAAGGTATAACAAGTGGTATAATAGAAGGACTTTGTGGCAAGTATGGGAAAATGAAGGAGCAAGTAAAAGCACTGAAAAAGTAAATGTATTAAGGATGCTGCCCGTGTTGATTTGTTAGTGCATAATACTTTATTAAATATGTGTACTGTGAAATATATGTACATGTTAGAAAATGTCATGCACACTGTTGTTACTTCAGTGAAAATTGAAGACAAAATTACAATGTACACACCAATAAATATAAATCAACCTGCTGCATTTGTCTACTGCATTAGTTTCTAAAAGAAAACACATCAACGTGTAGGCTGCAGTCTGCTGTATGTGGTGTTGCTTTCCACAAGGTGGCTTAACTAACAATTGGTGGCACTTGAAGACAAAAATGACAATCACTGTCTACTAAAACGGATATCACTCATTGTGTTGCCAGAGCCTGTTTACTCCACCCTTATTGGAATACCCCTCCTGGGACCTAACGTAGTTATGTCCCTGTTAAGAATTAACAAATGCCTTTACTCTCAAGGTTATTTGACTTTTATACAGTATGTCATTGTTTTAAACAGGTGAGTCATGAAACCATTTGGTAGAACTAGGTCAGCTATTTGTCAATACAGTATCAATGTCAAGTTTATTTATGTAGCACTGTTTAAACAACCGTAGTGCTTCACGGGAGAAGGTATAAGAACCACAAATGCACAAAATGAAATTTCAATGAAAGCAAATAACAAAAAATTAAATAAAACAACAATACAGAAGAACACATCAGATGCCAAACTCAGTTAGGACCAAAAGCCAGATTAAAAAGATGAGACTTTAGCAACTACTTAAAAGCACATAAAGTCTGTGCAGATGGAATATGCAATGGTAGGCTGTGCCAGAGGATCGGAGCAGCCACTGCAAAGGCTCTGTCCCCTTCAGTTTTGAGCCTGGCTCTTGGGACATCCAATAAGAACTGATTTGCTGACCTCAGTTATCTTACTGAGGAACTGCGATGTAGGAGTTTGGCCAGATAGAGAGGAGCCAAACCATAGGTTTAAAAACAAGCAATAAAACCATAAAATATATCCTGTACCGTACACGGAGCCAATGAAAAGAGGCCAGGTATTTAGTGTAATTGATAGCTTTACAGTAAAGGACCCCACATTACCTTGTTGAAAGTGGTCATCAGTATATTGTTATATACTATTAAAAGTGCTTTCACACTTTTAATAGTATATTGCAATGCTGGAAAATGCTAGACAGCCAAGAATAACTTTCTCTGGACAAGTTAATAACACACCCTCTCTAGACAATGGAGAATTTCCCACAGCTAGCAGATCAAACAGACTTGATAGGTGTATGTGTGTGCACATGGGTGTGGGCGTGTGCGTGTGCGAGCGTGCGTGCGTGCGTGCGTGTGTGTGTGTGTGTGTGTGTGTGTGTGTGTGTGTGTGAATTTGAGAACCTCTACTTCTGCTTATTGTTCTTGGTATGTCATAACAAAGAAAGGTCAGGTTTCTCAACTAGTGTTACAGGAACCTAAAGGGATTCTAGTAACAGGCCTATTAAAATCCATATGTTATACTGTATTGATGTATGTTTTTATATCTTTTATATCTTTATATCTTTACATGATCAACTACTAATATTTTTCTCTGGTATTATAAAGTTCAATAAAGGGTATTTTATTACAACATACTGTATACTGTATGTATACACATAGGCCTACTCTATTGTAAGCCACTGACAGTTTTCTTGAATAACTTCATCTGCATTTTCATTTAAACTTGTGACCTTTTATTCCCTTCTTATAAGGTGTGTTAAGTGATGAATAGTCTCAGCCTCATCCATTCATTAGCACTATGTCCATAAGAAGCGACTTGCTGAATTTATATAGTTAGTAGAGCTTCATTGGCATTGTCACTCGATTCAAGATTCTATACCTAATTCCAGCACAATGATAGGGCATTGCTTTATTTATTAATTGCAGTCTTTCCATTTATTTTAAGCAGTAACTATTAACAGGCTTGCAAACAGCCAGGCTCATGTCATTTTGCATGTGACCAGGGTTACTAAAGTTCCTAATTTGATTGGCTACACGATTCCCAAGTCTTCACATTTATTTAGGCTTGGTCTGGATTTCATGGTGGAACATTCTGGCTGCTCTAGGCTGTCCACAGGACGGAAGCCTCTATTGGGTCAATTGAGGTGATATTCAAAACAGCAGTGTGTCGCTGCTATTTTGTAATTCTCAAATGGGAAATGTTAACATGTGAACTGAAGTTTTATAATTTAGTACATGGAGGATGAGACACATCTGAAATTATGCAACAGCAGTCTGTGGTTAATTATGGTGCAATATTTATTGGTGTAATAATGCATTTTTGGGTCATTGCAGACAGTTTCTGTTTGGTTGAGATATGGCCTCTGACAGGGCCAGTACTTTTTTGAAGTAATTTAAGTAGCAGTAGATTTGCTTATGTAAATTAGGGTCATTGTCATTCTGCATCTCCCTACACCACCCTGGCATGATCCTATTGAAAACATTGACAAACATGGGAATTCCTTTTCCCCTCGATGATGGCGCTCATGCCCCAAAGCATGTATGCATGCACTTTACCATACTGTGTGTTCTTCCTGAACAATTCAACCTCAGTGCACAAAACATTTTCAAAGTAGCATTGTGGAGTGTTTTAGTGCTGTTTAGCTAACTTCAATCATGCAGCAATGTTTTTCATTCCACGTACATTTTCTTACTGAACAAAACATACAGTACATACTGCATGACAACATTTTTAAATGTTAGAACTAATATTCCTATTGCACCCGGCACCTATACTGAAATAAACACAAAATGTTGATTAAATTCAGTTAGAATTATACACTTACATAGTGAAATAAAATTTGTGATTATTAAGAAAGTATTATAGGTATAGTCAGCTATTGCAAGCTAATTGTACGCTGATACACTTTTTGTGAAATTCACCAAATATCTCTTCACATTTCGCTATCTTTCTTATCTTACATTACGCTATCTTACTTAGTTTTCTCTGTGCGTTTTGAAAAAATCATCCACTACAGTACGTTTACACAGCCCTGACTCCATAGAAATTAATGCAAACAAGTGGCGAACACCGCGACAAAGCCGTAGTACTACCAGAGTATTACAATTTACTTAACATTTAAATGTGTGAGGCGGCGCCACGGAGGGATATTGTTTTGATATGAGTTTGAAGTTAACAAGCGTTCTCGAAAATGACTAATCCTGCCTTAAAGAGTAAGCCTAATTAATGTGATATGGGCGAATACGATTACCCTTGTTACAAATCTAGGATCAGATGGCCATACCTTCGTATTACTAATGTGGCATTTGTTTACTGTGTACTGTTAACAGAAGCACATCCTTCTCAGACATTTAAATCAATTGCAAAACATGTATCGTGCAAACGAACCATCTCATTTATTGGCAGAAGACTCCGTTATTTATCCCAGATATAGATTTCCAACAAATTGGGCAGGCTATAACACACCAGTTATCAACTGCACATGCGGGTGAGGATTTGCTCTTTATTATGTAAGTTCAAGTAGCAGTAGATTTGTTTACTGTGTACTGTTAACAGAAGCACATCCTTCTCAAACATTTAAATCAATTGCAAAACGATCCATCTCATTTATTGGCAGTAGACTCCTAGTGTGCATGTTTGCCAATTTACATGACGTTTACCAGTGACGGGGGTAAATGTTAAATGGCATTCACAGACCTAAAACCTCCACAGGTTTCCACAAGTCTTGTGTTTAGAGTTCATTCTAGGCATGTCTTCTCCCATTTAGTGCCTGCTGCAGTAGTAGGAATACAGTGCAATAAAAGGGTTGCTTCTTTAAAAACAAGTCACAACCTGTGTTTTATATCAATGGCCATGGCTGGATTCAGAAGGCTTACAGTACAGTCAAAACCATCATTGTATTTACCTTTATTGTTTCTTGGAGAATGTGGGTCTAAATACTTTTCAGTCAGATTGAATTAATCCATTATACCCACAGCTACAGATCAACAAAATTGTGATTGTATTACTATTGTCTGTTACAATTGAAATGTGCAGCTTCTAATTAATTATATTAGAAATGTGGTATAGTCATTAGATTCAATATGCTGAAATACACTCTTGAAATGTTTTTGCTTCTAATGCTTTTTAAAGAGCATACATGGCTCTAAAAATCTTGTACAAAACTGTCCACATTAGGCTGCCAATTACATATGCTATTGTGCTTTAAGTCTCAACACGCCCATGCAATTATTCTAAAGCCTGCAGATCAAGTAGACATTGTATGTCGATGATTGGTGTGCACTTCATGGTGTGCTGCATTATCAATATGTGTTTGTTTTCTTTTGTTGTGTGTATTGTTAAGACTACATCAATTTCTTCTAATGTTACACCCAACAAACTATTTATTTTGTGTTTAAGATGTCATAAAAGTTAGATATACAGTAGGCCTATTATGGTTATATTTATGTTGTTTTATGTTGTTTTGTTTATCAGTTAAATTCAGTGTGCATACAGTAGACTTATCAGCCTCAAATGTACTAATGCACGGGCGGACTGGCCATTGACAAGTCCGGGAGATTTCCTGGTGGCCTGACGTCGTATTGGCCTGTACTGCACGTACTGCCGTGAAATTGCCCAGCAGTACAGGCTATAATATATATGACTCGTTTTTGAATGTCGATTCTAATATATATAGGATCGATCGTTTCAGTTTCTCTATTCTACATTGTACCCATTTGATTTAAAAGTAGAACCGTAGCGCAATGCGCCGTGGCGCGCCCCATGACTACTGACGCCAATCTGTCACGTCATGCATGCCAGACAGTGATGGCTGAATGAAAAACGAGCATCATAGTACTTCATAAATAGTGCTACATAAATTAATGAAACTATTTATTTTTATTTTCTTTGCTTACTACATACTGGGAATCAAACCCAGGTGGCAAGTAGAAATTCTACCATTCACCTTATTATGCTAACCTTTATACACCAATATGTGTAAGTGAAAAAAGATCAGAGATTATCTTGTGTCTGCGCATGTTTCGAATAGTTAGGTTGTGATGGTGAATGTGAACAGGTATGCAGATAGATATTAGAGCAAGTTTATACATGGTAAATTAATGTACAAAGTACAAAAGGTGAATATGAAATACCACACACACACACTACGGAGCATCATTAGTTGACGTCATACAAATGCTTTGGCGCTAACAGGCCAAGAAAAATAAATGAACTGGAACTGTGTCTCTTCATTTCTCTTCTGTCCCACTTTCATGGACGAATAGAGTAGAATAGAGTTAAAACAGAGTTAAAACATGTGCTTTAGCAATACTGTGTGATCTTAGCTAAAAACGAGAACAAACCTTAGGGAATATAACTAAATTGAACACACTACGCAAGCTGCATAGGGCCCCATATTATGCCTGGGCCCCGCCTCCCTCTCACTGCATTGCCCAGGTCAAGTTTACAATGTGGATCGATCAATCGATCAATGAGAGGATGTGTAACTGCCATGGGCACCAAAAGAGAGAGATAAATTGCGGGTTAATTGCGGGAATAACAATCAGGTCAATTGTGTTCTCTCCTCTCTAAGTTAAAAGTTAGCAGATGAAAGTAGTAGGCCTAGGCCGAGATGATGTAGGCCTGCTACCGTAGGCTGGTAAGCCCTGCACTTTGCTTCACAATGCGTTTCCATGTGTGGGGCTGCGCCGCGGAGGGATATTGTTTTGATTTGACCTTGAAGTTGGCAAACTGACGAGAATGACGCTGCCTTTATAGCTAAGACACAGAGTCAGAGGATGACGTGAGATGAATCATAAGTTACTCTGTAATGATTAGAGAGATTGAAGGCCGACACCAGAGCTGCTGGTGTAGAAACCAAAATGGGGGGAGGGGTTTAACTGCAACGTCCTCTTGGTCCACAGGGGTTCACTCCAAGTCCTAGTAGAAGATAGAGAGGTGAGGGGTTGAAGATCTATAACCCATGAATCAATTCCATAAAAAAGTTGTTCCATGTCAGTTCTCTTGATCCCAGTTTTTCTTTGACCTTAAATCTGTTTTGTTTTTTTTCAATTCCTCCAAGTAAACACTCGTTCACTTGGGGAATCTCCAAACCTAGAGCAGTTTGGAGGGGTAGTACCACCCATTGTACAATATGGCATGGAGGAGGCTGTATGTCTGGTTGGGGCTCCACAATATACTGTTAATACATTTAAAAAACACATACCCATTACATAGTGTGAAGATTCATAAATGGCACTAGTTAGAATTAATGAAAATTAATGTTAGTTTATTATACATTATTCATATTCAAAGCAAGAGTTGGTTTTCTGACATTCTCATTTAAAATCACCATTATTATTTATTTTATTGTTTCTATTTTGATAGTACAGGGAAGATAGACATATCTAGCAACATCAGACATATCTATAGGGAAGGACTGGGAAATGACCACATTCAATCTAACTAGACCTACAAATTATACTGCAAATTAAGAATATACATTATATATAAAAATCTAACATGGCGGGGCAAACCTTTACAGATTACAGTACACCTACACATTCCATTCTATATGCAGTAGCCTACACACAACACAAATTGTAGTAACTGGTATAGTATTTTTAATTATATATATAGTTATTGCCCAACAGTTTAGATTCAGTATCACAGTAGAAATAAGAGATGATTTATATGGCCAATTGAATTTGAATGGTACGGAATGTGAATAACATGCTTTGATGAACGTGGTGCAGAGTTAATAATAATAATGTGTGCCTGTTAAATTACTGTAATTGTAATGTACTGCAGGGTTAGGGCAGACATGGGCCAGCATGTATTAGGCAATATACAAACAAAAGAGAAATCCAAAAAGCAGAGACAAACACAAACGGGCAGATAGACAGGATAAACAGGCATCTACAGATGAAATCACAGGCTCAAGAGCATCTGCCTTTACTTTGCTTTTGTTTATAGGACTGGGATTGATGCCAGTACAGCCACAAACAATAAAACCACAGAGGGCACTCTTCTCATTGAAGCAGAGGATAGGAAGTGACTTATAAAGAGACATTACTGTACAAAGCATATCACCATTTCAAGTGAAATTGTCCCTGATAGATGAAATGTAGCATGAGTATATTGTATAAAGTACAAACTATGTAGCCCTAGGCTTCATAATGTGGCAGGAAAGTGATTCTTGAGAACCCTAGTCTACTTAGATGACTAAGTATTGATATAAATCAAAAACTACATTCACACAAATTATGTCACTGGCTGTCATGGGAAGAATGTAAACTATGTAATAACCCTTTCTACATTTTCTTCAGGAGTTTTCTGATTAAAGGCAGGGTAATCTTTTTTCAAACTTCGAGCTCAAATCAAAACAGTATCGCTCCGCGGTCCTCTCTGGCGGCGCCTCACGTCGAAATGCATTGTGAAGAAAAGCGTAGTGCTACAGCTTTATTGATAAAAGTGGTGTTCGCCACTTTGTTTATGTTACTATTTATGGAGCCAGGGCTGTGTAGAAGTATCATATTATGTCATTCAACATGCACAGAGAACGGTAAGCTAGTGAAATATCAGGAGATATTTGTTGAATTTGAATTTGCTTGCAGTAGCGACAGCGAAAACGACCAGATGGTTCATTCAATTAACTGCTAAGTATTTTTATATTGGAGAACGGTTAAACAATTGGCATTGCTACAACTGTTTTTTAGCGCTATCACCATTTTGAAACATGCTTGACTTCAACATCATCTCACTAACCCACGCTGAAGCGAACAGGGTTTCCAGAGTATGCCAGGCTTGGAGCAGTTGTAACGGTGGCCAGCAGATAGCTGTGCAGTATGTTAATCCTAACACCTCATAGGATGCTCTGGCGACGCAGGCCAGGGCCCGTGGGTTTTTGGCCTGCCTTGTAGGAGTGTCCGCTCTCTGCGTGAGAGATTGGGGTTTGATTCCCCGAGGGGGATGGATGATCTCCGTCACACAATGACAGAGATTAGGACCACTTTCCCCCATGGATCCCTTCTTTCCATTAAAAAAGCAGCCATAAAGCATCAGAAATCATGTTCCCTTTGCATTTTTCCACAGTTGACACACATCCGGCTGACATGTCAGATGTTAAGCAATGATAGACACAAATAGACACTAATCAGGAACTGAATCAAGAATGGGTATAACCATGACCTAAGCGATGTCTGATTAAATATAGCTACATAGCTTATAGTATGTAGCCCTGTAACTGTATATCATGAATAATAATTTTTAAAAATGCACTTGTATTTAATACACTTGTATTTAAAATTTTATTTTATCTCTATTATATTCTACCATGTTCATTTGCAATGATAGTTACAATTATTTTCCTCTGACAAGCAAAGACAAACCTTTCTGTTGCTGAATAGTTGGTGTATTTTATTGCATTGTCTGCAGCACTTTGTTTGTACATCCATTAGGAAGTGAACAGATGACCTTTTGGGTTGGCTTGGAGCCCGTGGATGACTCCAGTCACCCAATGATGGCTGTCAAAACCATTTACATGTGTCCCAATATTCAGGAACATTCTTACCGGCCCTTGATACATCCACTCCCCAGAACATTGCAAAATATTCAGAACCTATTTCTGCCTAATGCAGTAAGCAGGGAAAACAAAGCCCGTAAAAAAGCACAGAACTGGTTAAATTAGTTTTTTTGAACTGATAAGACATTGTTTCAAATACTGCCTCAAGGGTTTGCTGCAAACAGGAATCATGTATTCAGTCCTGGTCTAAATTCAAAATACATTTAGAACTTATTTCTAATTCTATGCTATATGTAAACATGAAAAGTGAAAAAAAAAGTGAAAATATTTATATGTAATTTGGGATAAAAAAATGCTTTGTTTTTCCCTTAAGAGTATTGATCCTTCTTTATATAAGCCTAAACTGTATGTTTGATTTAAGTATTCAGAGGAAAGGAATGCTGGAAAAAAAAATTCTTGCAAAAAACTTGTGATTCATCAAGTGTGACAGGTCTGTTTGCTTGTGTGTGTGTGTGCTGTGTTTATTTGTGTGTGTGTGTGTGTGTGTGTGCACGACATATACTTTCTATATTTTTATCATGATATTTTTATCTTCTCTTCTCTGAATTCTATCAGACAGATTACCACCAGTTTTATCTACACTACCTTGGTATATAGCCAGCCTTGTGGCAATCTGCCACTAGCTTACCTCCGTGCCCTATCCCACCATGATCGCTCTACACACCATGGTCCACTCTCTTATCTAGTCTACTTGACTCTTACGGGAGCTGTAGATATAGAGCTATACATTTAGTGTAATTTGGGTATAAATTCCTTGGACATCCATCACCTATCAACATCAGGTTGATAGCTGCTAGCTCTTGTTTCTATATAAGTTGATTAAGAATTTTTACCTTGCTCAAAGAATTCTGACCTATTTTCCGTCATTCACTTGAATGCAGCTGCCTGTCAATGCCTTTATGATATGGGATAGGGATGTGCATTTTGGTCATTTTGACTGCTCCAGTACCCAACAGAGAAAACTAATGAGTACTCAAGTACCATACTTGTGTTTTGGTCCCAGGGAAAATTAAATACATCAAAAAACTAAAGGACGTACCAGGCGATGTCGGTTTCTTATTTGAATTAACGTATATCATTAAAAAAGAACCTCGCACATATATCACTGGGTCGTGACATTGACGAAGCATCTAAAAAATACAAGATTACAGTGCAGTATCGCTCTATAAATATGCCTTCGCATTATAAATTGTTCCAGGCTGACCGAACATAACCGAACAACCGGGGCATTAATACAGGAGCAAAATGTGTAAATATAGTCGCAAAGTGAGCAAGATGGAATGAGAGAGAAAAAAAGAGAGATGCCGGTAGTGAGCATGTGTATTACCTTAAAACACATGTTGTGTTTGGATGTACGGCCGTGATCTTTCAGTTGATCTAAATAATCCATCAATAGGCTACAGTTTTCCAGATTTTAGAAAATGGTAATAACTGAATTCTAAAGTTACACTGATATGTTGATGGGATCTCATAACAGGCGGGAAGTATTGTTTGAATGACAAAATGGCAGATAGGAACAAATCTGCTTTATGTTTGGTCAGACTGCATGTCCAAAACTATGGCGATGTTGAGTTGTTTGGAACCGGACTATCTACTACTGCAGACTACTAGACCATTGCAATAAAATTATGTTACGTAGCCTATTTCATTACATTGATAGATTAATTTTATTACTTCACACATTTATTTGTGCGTTGTCATCATTGATCATGAAATGTATGAATGTATGATCGAGCATTGCTATCACAGATGAGCACTCGAGTTCTCGAATACCCGTGCCCATCCCTAATATGGGAATAGACTTGCCTGCCCTTACAGTAAAAGGATTGCTTATTTAAATCATTACATTGTACAGTATTAGTCCAGTCTCCCGCTAACAGCAAACACACTTTCTAAGATATTATGTTAGTGTTTCGTTTTGGAGCTCCTGGATCGAAAACTTTCATAGCCACTGCCCAAAAAAGTGTCTTCAATGATGATTGGCCTATAGCAGGCTGGCTGGATAGGTTTGAATACGGTATAGGTCTACATATATTAGGCTTACTATAGTTAAATAATTTAATTAATAATTTTACTGGTTGTGCCGATTATGACTTACAGTATGTAATTACCTAGACAATACAATCTTTCAAAACGATCTGCAGGACTTAAAATAAACAACAGCCCCCAGATCCAAGGGCAGTGCACACTTCCCTACATGCACGCTTTTTGATTATGCTAAAAATAAAGCTACATAAGTATTATGCACATCCACTTCAAGAGAAGAAGCTTGACCTAATAATTTCGATTTTTACCTAAACATAACACAATTCTAACACCAAGCATCTAAACGTGCATATGTTCAAATAAATAAAAATGTACGTGCACCATGTGCACGTGCAATTCTGCTCTTATCACAATCAGTTGTAGTTTGGTAAATTAGATATTTAAAATATGCCAAAATGTGCCAAACGTTTTTAACATGGCATAAATAGAGATTCCGCCTGACGTGTTTCTAATACAACCTCTCTCTATTTGCTCTGCTTCACCTTAGAATCAACCTTTACACAGGAAATATTCAGATGTTGGGCTTTTTTACTGTTTTCCATCTCTATATACTCTGCAATGGTAATAGAAATCAGTTTACTTATAATGTATTGTATTGTAATGTAAGCTTCTGCCCAATCAAATGAGACCAGAGGTGTGTATATAGGCCTCATGGTTGAGGAACTGCACTTGATTTATTTGTGGTATTACATTTTAGGTGTTTTTCCTGGAGATTGTGCTAGGGTTTAAGAGGTTAATGGTTAATAATGTGTGAGCAGTGATTATACCGTGTAGCAGGAAGTGTGTCATTATAGGATGGTCTGAATGCTGCAAACGCACACCTGATTGCAAACGCACACCAGCCTTATTTCTGTGTGTGAGCTTGAAGGAGTGTTTGTTTTTGCATGGACTCGTGTTTGGTGGAATGCAAGTCTGGGGTTTCAAGTGGGGTGTCACTTGTGACATTAAGAATGGACTATTGTCAGAGGAAACGCCAGTGAAGAAGTGAAATATATGAAAAATATCACAAGATTAATTGATGACACGTTCATAACATTGCCCAAAGTTGCTGTGATCCACGCTGCCACATGAAAATCAACCAACATTATGATTTCATTTGGGAAAGCACATTGCTCCCAGACGTATTATAGCAGCATCAAAGATAAATACTGGAATTTCAAGGAATGATCCACGCCCATGTCCAAGAGAAAGTGTGACCTGACAAACTTTTAACTTAGTAATTGGCCTAGCCCTAGACATAAAACACGTTTTTTTTAATATTTTTGTCTCTCTGTTTATACTTTCGATAGAGAAACATTTAACAATGTGTTTTCTTTTCAATATTAATTTAAATGTAATTTTAATCATTAGTGTTGGCTTTACAAGATAACAAGTCACAGTGCCCCCTGCTGTATTATTATTGTAAATACATCAACATGTGCGCCACCAGGATGGGTAAGTTAGAACGATTCCAGCGACCCACAGAGGCCACAATTGTAAATATTATCACTGTCATCATCATATAAGTGCATATAATGCCATTCATTAGCCTACAACATTTGATCAATTTGAAAGTTGCAAAATAACCACAGTATTCGTTTGTATCACAGGTTTTATATTTATTGGTTGTACGCATTTCTCGATACTGTGTTCACCTTCATCTACACACAGCCAACACAATAGTCAATCAGTGGACCAAACAGTGGATCATTTTGACACTGCTTTCACCACTTACATCAAAATTACTTTTCTTACTTCAAGTCAACCATCACCATTTGGATAATATACCCATTGGGTCTACCTAATGTATTGCAAATGTTCACATAATAACATAGAAAACTGATACATTTAAGTTATTACATTTAAATATTAGGAATATTTGTATCACTGGGGCAGTATACAAAAAAGTAAGCATGGTTTTTTTCATTTTTTTTTTCATTAGGCCTACAGATTTTACATATGCATAAGGGTGATGGAATTTGGTTCATATGCATACAATTCATATGCATATTCTATATGAAAAACTGAGAAGGAAAAAATAAACCCTTTACTACCGCATATATTACTTGTTTCTCTAGAACAGCATTATCTAAAGCAGTGAAACTATGTTACATTCTGTTAGTGTTAGATTAGGCAATTGTTGCATATGTGACAAAGTAGTATAAACACAGTGTTTTGATGCATTTTGTTAACTTAAATGCTTAGATATAAAAATATCTGTGCAAGCAGCCCCCATGTTGGTAAAGACGTGCGTATGAAGACTTTAAAACATTTTTTTAAGTGTGCACTATGTATTTTGCCACTAGAGGGCTGCAGTGCATTACTCATGGAAAACTTTGCGAAATCAAACAGTATAGGCTAACTTGACATGCCAGATGAATTGTTAGTCACAACTCCATTTGGGAAGCTGAAGCCGTCCATTCAAACTATTTGTAAATGTCATGTACTTTACTTGGCAGAAGATGAATCATCTGGTAATTTTTGGTGTTGACACACCTAAACCAGCTATCAATACAATACTGATTGGTTGTTCAGTTGCTACTCAAGATAGAAAACTTGAAACACTCAAACAAAACAACAAGCAAGCAGCCATGGACGGGCCTAGCCCAATCAGAAACCGCAGCGGCACCAAAGCCGCCCGCCAACCTCAGGGCACCCCCGCCAGCTTACCCGACAAGTTTGGCATGAATCGGTCAAAGTGGAGCAGAGATACTGCCAGTTCCTGAT
>JAODTR010049244.1:0-18409 GCA_025399935.1 Amblyopsis rosae
TTTATATTTCTTTTAGTGTGAGTGTGTGCTCACACACACACACACACACACACACACACACACACACACACACACAGAATCCCTTCCATTTATAAAATTGTACAGGATAAACAATACTTACCTAATAAACTCTGGTTTAAATTAACAAGTAAAACCTCAATTATTGCTTGCCTTAATGACTGGATCTACAGACTTCCCACACTGTAAAGCATCTTAATTGAAAACATTTCCCTTTCCTTCACGTGGGATAAGAAGCTCCCACTTATAAAAAAAGAAGAGCGGGGGGGTGGGGGTGTAAGATGATACCATTTCTAATGTGAGGGGAAATGAGTAAGGGCGCAATAGTAATGCTTTGATGGAGAATGTAATGATATTAGCAGTATAATCACCATTGCAATGATCATAATCCTGAATAAGTAATGAGAAATGTGCATGGATTGAATACAGTAGATATGTGTGGCGTTTACCAAGTAACAGTTTAGCTGCACCTTCCTAATACAATATAAACATTGAAGTTAAAAGCTGTATGACCCCTCCTCCCACCGCCCCAAACTTCACAGGTATGCATAAAAGTTATCCACTCACCGTGTCCCTGAAGCCGTCATATTTGTAGACGTGCCCTGTACTGGTTGCTAGTTTGATGCCGTGACCCAGGCACACGCGCCTCCACTGGGCCTGGTTGAGTTCTGTGACTGGAATATTGTCCACCTTGCCTGTCTTGCTGCTCTTATAGACCACATTCTGCTTGCTGAAGCGAAGCCTTCCGTCGTTCTGCAGTGACAATTGCACTGTGTTAATACGAGTTCACACATAGAAGCTTGTGTTGTGACCAGTTCATTTAAACTAATGAGTCCGTATATACGTTAAGTGAGTGTTGATTATGACAGAGGCAGATGATACACTGTTATCACACTTAACGAAATATAAACCTGGTGACTAAAATGGTCTCCCCTCACTTGGTTTGTGAAGTAAAGGCAGTGAGACTTAATAATTATACCAACAGTGATCTTCTCCTGCTGATCTCCTGCTGACTATTCAATCTAGCCATGGCTGGCATGATGGCTCACACCCTGGAAGATGTAGAGCTCCAAAACTACATTAAAACAAGTGATAACCATGGCTGCAATTTCTCCTGAAACAACATGCAGTGACAACATTGACGTTCAGATAGCTTTGAGAGAAAGATGACCAAACTAAACATTATTTATTACGCGTGCAGTTAGTTAGGACACATTCTAAACATCTGACACTGGACTTGCCTTGGGAAAATGTTTCCACGCAGTGATGTATAACTTGTTTTCATGTGTGGTATTTATTGTAGACTTTTCAAACCTATACCTCTTGATCACCAGCGGTATGAGAGTTTCTAATGGGATTAATGAGGGAACACAGAACAAGCACATGTGCTCCATAAACACTGCAATCATCGGCTCAGTGACTCAGTGTTTACATCGGCCTCCTCAAACAAGTTGGCTCAGTGGTCAGAACCAGGAAAGAATTGGGTTTCATGTTTGGATTTTGTCACCGTATTTGTTCCTCGGTCTATTCTCTGTATTAGAACGTGCAGGAAATGTCAGTATGGGAATGAGTGGAGGGATCTTCCTGTTGGAACAGTTGCTGTTGCCTGTGTAACCTGGGCAATAATAATAATAATGATGATGATAATAATAATGACGACTACCGGTACTTACATTTATATTGTGTCTTTCAAAAAACCCAAGGGCACTTTACAGTTTTGTCAGTACAGAACCAGAACAGGCTATTGGGAAGTGGTGCTAGGGGAGTTGGTTGGTTGTGGTGAACAGATGGTTTTTGAGGATTTTTATTTTTTTTTGTAACTTGTCCAAGGATGGAGCATAGCACACTGTAGCTTTTAGTGTGGCGGGCTCTTAAGTGTAGTCCCCTGGGTTTAATCAGTGTATTTTTGGAGATGGTTCCTCTCCACCTCGCGATTATGTCATTGTTTATCATCCGACGGTCTGTGTCGGTGGCCAGGAATCTGCTGGAGGACCTGTCACTGGCTGGCTGCCTACAGACGCCCTGTTTGGACGGTTTGGACAGGGAAACACCCTTAGACAGGAACAGCTGGACTCAAGCCCACCAGCATCTGTTGGGAGGAAATGTGCATGAGTGATTTACTTAAGACTTTTGCCAGCTTTAGGGGTAACCTTTTGATTTCTGAGTGTTTTTCACGGTGGCCAATAAAGGTATAGTCGGCTATTGCAAGCTAATTTGTAAGCTAATATCATCTTACAAAGCACAACATATCTCCTTGCATTTTGCTAGCATCCCGTTCTGTGTGTATTGAAATAATTATCTGATACTTCTATGTAGCCGTGGCGCCGTAAATAGCAATGTAAACAAAGTGGGGAAAACCGCTAATCAACAAAGCCGTAGCACTACTCTTTGCTTCAGAATGTGTTTTGATGTGTGGAGTAGCGCCGCGGAGGGATATTATTAGCAAGCATTCTCGAAAATGACTAATCCCGCCTTTAAGGCCAGTGTGCCCAGGGTATGTATTTTCTTTGCTGCGACTAATACAGGTAAAGATGGCGTTAATAATAATAACAACAATAATAGAGGCTGGCATGAGATGAAAAGCATATGTGAGGTATCTGTGAGACACGGGGTGTATTTGTGGGAGCTGGGAAGAAACGTGCATGTGTAGTAACGAGAATGAGACGTGCACAATGTTTATGTGGGGAGATGCGTGTGTATTATGATTAGACAAGCAAACCGAGGTAAACAGTTAGTTCTGCTAGAACGGTAACGAGGAATGAAGTCCATGGCACACAGCGCTTCTGATGAGGACCAGAAAACAACTCTACAGGATATCTTTGTATAAACTCCGAATTCACGTGTGTTGTATGTGTGGACGTGCACATGTGTAGCCCCCCTATCCCCTTGCCTAGACATCTAGGTGTTGTAGCAAACATGAATGAAGGTATACGCACACAAACTCTGCTCCTTCTCTCTGGGCTCAAATTGGCTGTAATAACCTTAAGGACAGGCACACATCCAGGTGCATAAACTCTGTTTCCCACAGAGTCTTTCTTCTCTCTCTCTCTCTCACACTCACACTCACACACACACAATCACTTCCACATGTGTGTAAGACGGTGCCTGCACATTGTGTATGTCTCCCGGCTCTGTGTGTGTGTGTGTGTGTGTGTGTCCGTTTGTAATCGGCTCTGCAGGATAAATAAACAGACTGATTGTCTGCGGTGGTGCTGCGGGGTGGAGAGATTGGATGGATTACTTTCACCTCCAGCTTCTCCCAAGGGCCCTGTGTTGCAGGCGGGGTGGGGGGGTATAATTGCGCTGTGATTAATTAGACCCCTCATTATGGGGAGAGAATGAAGGAAGGAGTTTTTACTTTTTTTTTTTCAGGGTTTTGAACCGTGTGACACTAAGCCACACGCTGGACTGACTGCTGCCGCTAACATTTGACCCCACCCCCACCTTCCTTTCCTTGATCCCTTACTTTATCCCTTCCTCTCCCCTCCCTTCCTTGTCCTGTTCTCATGTCCTCCCTTGTCCTGCACCCCGGCCACCTGCAGGACTTTGAGAAGATCTCGGAGTTCTTCAAGGCCAACTACAAGGTGGAGCTGACGGAGAAGGACATGTGCGTGAAAGGCTACAACTGGGGCACGGCCAAGTTCTCAGGTAGGCCGGCTCAGACGCTCTCTCTCGCTCTCTCATCTGGTTTCCTTCTGAGTTTAACGCCATGCTGTCATCTTGGCCAAGTTCCTGCTGGCGCTCTCAGGAGCTTCAAGATGGGAGATGGACTGAGTGTTATTGTAGCCGTGACTTGCAGTTCATTGTGAATACAAGAAAGAGAATTGTGGGATAATGTGTCAATAGTCGTTAACAAAAGATTGCTTTGCTTGTTTTTGTGGTTTTAAATGTGAAGTAACATGTATGTACTTGTAATGTGTAGTCAGACTCAGCTATTTTGTATAAGGGTTTCTGCAGGGCCTTAAAAAGTCTTAAAAGGTCTAAATTACAATAATCTGAATATTAGGCCTTAAAATGCCTTAAATATGATTTTGACATGTTTGATTATGAAGGTAACGTTACTTATATCGTTGTATAAAAAACTGGTTACCGCGCTGAAAAACTTTTGGTAAATACAGCAGTCTCCTAGATGCAGGCACAGGCAGCATGCAACGTGTTTTTGCTTCAACAAAACACGGAAGTCGGTGTGAGCGCACCACCAGCACACCATGCGTGAGTGTACACAGAGCTAAAGCATAGAAGATAACTACCATGTTAATCATGCGAGGCGGATGCTAATATATTTCCTACTGCAGTTTGTCACCGTTTTCTTCTCACGTTTAGACAATGTTCATGTCAAACGCCTCCTCGCTCCACTATTATATCGATCTGACACTGCAGTGTTGTCATAAACATTGCTGCTTGCCTGAATATCTGTCAAATGAGGTAGGCTATGTTATAATATTTGGAGTGACTGCATTTGGGACGGTGTGAAGAGCCACACAGCAGCTATTCGACTGTTTACACCTAAAAATAGCTTGTTCACTCAAAATCGTGCGGTACGTCAATGTGTGTTGATTAATATATCAACGGTCGCCAGCTGGCTTGAATCCCATGAAACCCCTGCTTAACATAATTTTCTTTTCATTCATGGAAACATTTCAAAATTGCTGGGTCAAGTTACTTTCAGTTACTTGTGGTTATGCCGTAACTTAACTGTAATCCTCCAAGTGGATATGTCCAGGGCTGAATGTATTTCCCTGTGTGTGTGTATATTCACACATCGGGCTGGGGAATTATGTACAAGTTTAGTTGTAAGCCAAATGCTGTTGAAAATGTGTTGTCTACTATAACTATTACAATACATTTATTGTGAATTGTCCCTGATCAAATAAATTCTAACTTAATTCTGTAGCCATGAATTTTGACCTGGGCCGTTGTTAAATATGATGCCGGATAATTACTTCACCAGCTTTAACGAAATGTATTTACTATACTGTACGCTACTTACTTGGTGATTTCCCTTCATATCAATTGAAACCTGTAGAAACCCTGTATATACACAGCCCTGGCTTCGTAAATGGGAACATAAACAAACAATAAACGACAAACAACAATGTTCTTTGCTTCGCGTGTCAATGTGTGAGGCGGCGCTTCTGAGTTTGTTTTGTGTTTAGCTCGGAACTTGGAAGTCGGCAAGCGTTCTCAAGGAGGACCCTAACCCCCGCCTTTTTTAAACCGGTAGAATAAACATGAAGCCGATGACGGTTCCGTAATGAAAAGCAGGCGTTAAAATGTTTTGTTTTTAAATGTGAAGCACCGTGCACGTATGTGTAAGGTGTAGTCGGCTATAAATGACAGGCCCACCTCGTCACCAGGGCCGCTGCTGTCGTTCGACATCAACGACACCACGGCGTTCGAGGTGCCGCTGTCCAGCGTGTCGCAGTGCGCCACCGGCAAGAACGAGGTCACCCTGGAGTTCCACCAGAACGACGACGCTGAGGTGTCCCTCATGGAGGTCCGATTCTACGTGCCGCCCGGCCAGGGAGACGAGGGGCAGGACCCCGTGGAGGTGAGGCCGCCGCGCTCCTCGACTGCAGTCCCGTCGCAACGGTTTCCGAGCCCTCTGTCCTGTGACCTCGCCAGAGTCAGCTTCACATTGACCTTGCTGCTGCGAGAGACGGTCTGGAGAGCTTGAGATCCTTGTGTTTGTACACTTGGTGGCACTGTGACTATTTTCAGGCATTCAGGTATTAAGGTAGCACATTCACTCTTGGCGTCGGGCGTTGAACCCGGAAGGGCAAGTAGTTTTTTGACCTGCCAAGGCGGCAGGTATGTTTGTTACACGCTGTAGTGTAGGCAATGGACTTAATTGCACTGAGATAAATAAATGGATAACAACAAAGCAGCCATGAACAGCATGTAGGCTAGTTTCTCAACACTCAACAAACTGCAGGAAGGGCGTCAGCAAGGTAAATCCTGGGTACAACATCGTAGCAGCCCAGCATTTTAGATGGTTCATCCAATCAACTGCCTAGAATCTTTTGAAAGGGCCCGCCCTTTTCAAACAGTTTTGATGGACGGCTCCCCGGATGGATTTGTGTCTAACAATCCATCCGGCATGGCAGGTTAGGTGTCTAGAGGCCTGAACATCCCAAGGTGTACAGGGAAAGTAAAACGACAAATTGTCAACGAGTCGGCAATCGCACTATCGTGAAATCATGTCAACACACACACACACACGTGAGACCGTGAAAACACGGTCTCACGTGTGTGTGTGTGTGTGTGTGTGTGTGTGTGTGTGTGTGTGTGTGTGTTGACATGATTGCCTATCTGTCAGCATTTTGATGCAAGGCTACAGCCAACAGCTCCCATTCAGCCCCGCATACGGCCGACCTTCATGCCAAGTTAGACCATTTGGGCACCCCACTGTTTCCCTCAATGTTGGGAGGGGGTCTATTTTCATCTTAAATTAATTAATGCTTGTTGTTATGCCATTGCTGTGGCAAGGCATGTAAATCATGTTTTATTGATGGTAAATGGGTAGAGAAGTATCGATGCTAAGACATGGTGTTCAGATGTGTATATATTCTGTGGTCTCTCTGTGTGTGCTAAGCTTTTCATACAGCCCATAATCATATTCATGCTCAAGTCATGCCATAGACATCCTTGAATGCCTGACCCCTGGACACACTCTTAATATCTCATACACATAACCGGTTGTAGCTGGTTCGTGACCTGGGTCACTCTAAACCCTAGAATATGTCTCCACACCTTCTGCCAATTAGCGGGTACTATGTACAAAATACATTAACCTCAAAGTAGAGGAAAGAAGATTGTTACCAGATTAAGCTAATTTCCATCTAAAGTCTCTGAGCAAGTTTACAAGTGGTTGTTATTTACACGTTATCATTGCTATGACAGTTTTCCACAATATATCTCATTGCTTACAGTATCGCAATATATCGCATCATGACCCCTGTATCATATCCCCAGATTCTTGCCAATACACAGCCATATTAGCGGGTGGGTTGCACTGACAAGTGTGTTGTGTGTGTGTGCGCGCGCGTGTGTTTCTCCACTCAGGCATTTGCCCAGAACGTGCTGTCCAAGGCAGATGTCATCCAGGCCACAGGGGACGCTGTGTGCGTATTCAAAGAGTTGCAGTGTCTCACGCCCAGAGGAAGGTACCGGAACAATTTGCTCACCACTCACAGGATAGACGCACTGTTGCCTCATTTGTGTATGTGTCTATCTGTCTCTAAGTGTCTTTTAGCAAACATTTTTGCTTGCATAGACGTGCATGGAGTCTTCCTGTTATAAGTACTGCCGTACACTCTACGCACTCAACGGTTTGACTACACAAATCTGTCCCCTTCTCCCCCCTGTAAGATATGACATTCGCATCTACCCGACCTTCCTTCACCTCCACGGTAAGACCTTCGACTACAAGATCCCATACACCACCGTCCTGCGCCTGTTCCTTCTGCCCCACAAGGATCAGAGACAGATGTTCTTTGTGGTGAGTATGGTTTGTGCGTGGGCAAATATCGTCTTCCATTCACGGGCCCCTGCTTGCCATTTGAACGGTGCTTTAATAATAATAATAATAATAATACTGGCATTTCTGCTTCCCGTAAATACCGGTGTTAACCCCTCCCCTCTATAGATCAGCCTAGATCCTCCAATAAAGCAGGGCCAGACTCGGTACCATTTCCTCATCCTGCTGTTCTCTAAGGAGGAGGATTTAAGCATCACCCTCAACATGAGCGAGTAAGTGGGGGGGGGGCTTGCCCTGGGTTACAGGCAGTGAGTGTCACTCACTCGGCTCATCCCCGACATATGTCTGTGTCTCTGTGTGTGAGATATTTAACAAATGAACAGAATGTGAAACGAATGTGAGTTTTGACTCTCTCTTGCTCTCTCGCTCCGTTTACAGGGAAGATGTGGAGCGGCGCTTCGAGGGCAAGCTCAGCAAAAACATGTCGGGCTCCCTCTACGAGATGGTGAGCCGGGTGATGAAAGCCTTGGTCAACCGCAAGATCACGGTGCCCGGAAACTTCCAAGGGTACGCATCTAATATGTTCCCGTATGAGCTGTGTGGATTTAAAACGCATGATCAGTTCAAACATGCTGTCGTGGTGTAATGGTATAGTCGGCAATTGACCTTTCCCAAGCCCCGTCCCTTTTTGCCTGTCCTCCATTAACAGTTGAGAATTTGATGTAGTGTGATTTGACTTTAGTTAACCAGTGTTCTCGAACGACGAGGGTACGGTCACACAATTTGCGAAATTGACAGCAGCCAATATTCGCCTCCCGTTCACTTCCGTTCTATGCGAGCGAATCAAACCTTTGCTTCCTGTGGCGAAGCAAAATCGCACCTCCACTTCGTCTAGAGTTGTGTGACCGCACCCTAGCCCTGCCTTTGAAAACTTGTCTAGCTAGCTGCCATGGTAACCGCATACTTAAAACCCTCCCACCAGCCACTCGGGGGCGCAGTGCATCACCTGCTCCTACAAGGCCTCCTCCGGCCTCCTCTACCCGCTGGAGAGAGGCTTCATCTACGTGCACAAGCCTCCCGTGCACCTCCGCTTTGAGGAGATCTCCTGCGTGAACTTCGCCCGAGGCACGACCACAACGCGCTCCTTCGACTTCGAGATCGAGACCAAGCAGGGGAACCAGTACACCTTCAGCAGCATTGAGAGGTCTTGCAGACAGACAAAACGCATGCGTGCGCATGCACGCACACACACACACACACACACACACACACACACACACACACACAGGCGACACTTTAAGTCCTGCCACTCCTTACTGGAAGTGTAACCAACATGTATGTTTTCCCACAGAGAGGAGTACGGCAAACTGTTTGACTTTGTCAATGCCAAGAAGCTCAACATCAAGAACAGAGGGTTCAAAGAGGTAACCGCCTGGATGTTTCCACTGCCTGGGTGCATCCCGTACTGTCGCACATACCACATTTATCAGACTGCACTCCGTAATGTCTATTGACGCTTGTCACCCTTCTCTTATATGTGTGTCTTTGTACTCCTTGTAGAAGAAGGTGGGTATGGACACAGGCATTCACGTTTGCCGTGGGCTCTTGATCTAATTGGTTTGGAGAAATTCTACTGCTTGCATGGTGTTTTGCTGTGTGCGGGTTTGGGGGATGTCCTACAACCCTGTATTCGTCAGTAGATGCTGACACGGAGTAGATCAAACCTGGAGTGTGATCCACTACTAATCATCAAATTATGTTTTGGCTTGAGACTCTCGGGTGAAGGAGTTTGTGTGTCTGCATTTCTGCTGACTAATGAGCGGCCTTGAGGCTTTGTTGCGTGCGTGCCTGTCTGTGCGCGTGTGTTTTAACAAAACTGTCGCCCCCGCACACTGCTCAGTATGTTTTAGTGCTGATGTACTTCCCCCGTAATGCTCATTTGCCACCTTTGGCGCCAATCTGTCCATCAATGCAGCCGATGGCTTGACTCCGGTATCTGTCACCACGTCGACGAGGTCAGCGAAGGAGGTCAATTAGAATGAATGAGCCTGTCTTCCAATGTCTGCTCCCGTCACCGGTGTACTGACACTTTTTTTACGTTTTTTTTTTTTACTTGTGCTGGTTTTACTGGTGATTCAGATGACGTATGTTAATGGTGAAGTGAAAGGACTATGTGGAGAGACAGTTGGCAAAGCTAACTGTTCACCAAGTGTCGAGGTGTCCTTGAGCAAGACGCCTAACCTTATACTGCTCCTGGTGGTCAGGTGTCGCCTTGCATGGCTGACACCACCATCGTGTGTGTGAATGTGAGGCTACTGTAAAGCGCTTGGAGCGGCTGGAAGGTTATAAAAGCGCTATGTGTAAATGCAGTGCAGTTACCATATCTAAAAGTGAAGCTATTTGTTTGCAGCTATTCAACTGCTTGACACATGGAATGATGTGTAGGCTAATATATAATTTTCACAGTTTAAAATTAAACAAAGAAATAATTGTTAAATTAAGCTTTAACAAATGATAGCCTTTTATCTTCCTTCCGTAGTGTTGGTGTGGTTTAACAGTAAAAGAATGGTCTCTTTTCCAACCTTGTAGGATAACATTTCCAGACTAAATGAATGGTTGAAGGAGTTGCAGTCTGTTCAAACGGTGTGTTTTATTTTTAGGGCATGAAGGGCAACAGCAACGAATACAGTGATTCTGACGACGACCAGCACGACGCCTACCTGGAGAGGATGAAGGCCGAGGGCAAGATCAGGGAGGAGGGCAACGACAGCGACGAATCGGAGGGCGAGAGCGGTGAGCGGTGGCTTTAAGCCTAGCGTCCACCAAGATGTCTGTTAATGTCTTTTGTGGGCCTTGCTGCCAATTCAACTTGCTCATTCTTTGGTTGAATATATTCCAAGTAAGAGCACAATGAAACTGGGGCGGCATTCCATTCTACAGCGGCCATTATGTTATGTTTACGAGTAACTTCGTTTTTTTATCCAATTAAATATAGCAGCGATCAGGCTGTAATAGTAATGCCTTTGTTTGCATTCATTAGGTTTAAATTGGCTAGTTTCTGCCAGTATAGACGAATGCCCTCCTTTTAACATGGAATGGTCTGTACAGTTAACTGGCGTGTCGTACACACATTGAGACAACCCTGATACAATACAATGCCCCCTTTTTATTGTTGTGCTGTGTTCTGTCAGCATTTTCTGTCGGTGGCTAATAGCATTTAGGCTGCTTGTTGTATTCTTAGCTCATTGATTGGTTGAGGCTGAACTGGTTGTTGATGTCCATTCACATCAAAGGGTTTAATCAAACTGTTCCTTTTTTTTAATTTGAAGATGAGTCCTTCAACCCCGGAGAAGAAGAGGATGATATAGCAGAAGAGTGAGTGTCTTTTGCTTTTATTCAATCTATATTAGATTACAAGATGGTCTAAATTTAATACTGAGTGAATTTAAATTTTAAGGAAACTTGTAGTGTGGGGCGTCTTGTTCTACCGCTAATATTTAATAAACTCACCTTGACAGAGCGGGTACTTTAACAATCATCTGATAGCCAGGTACTGTCCTAACTAGCCGTCCAATGGAAAAGTGCCATTAGGAACCCAGTTCCCGGTCAAGAATGACCACCCCCATTATATTTAGCTATAAATCCATAATAATACATATATTATCAACAAATGTTTTGTACCCAATCTTAAATTGTTGTATCAACTTAAGTTCTAGTGAAAATGGCAAGGTTGGAACTTCTATTTGCTATTAATGCCTGTAGGCCTCAGTAACCTGAGCTCATTCAATTCTGTTGAGTAAAAATGCTTTAGTTTATGGATTATTTTGACTGTTCATACGCCCACCTGACTGTCAGGTACGACAGCCACGCCTCAGAGAGCGACAGCAGCGAGGGAGGCGATGGCAGCGATGAAGACGGGGAGAAGAAGAGCGCCAAGAAACCCAAACTAGTGAAGGAGAAGAAGGAAAGGAAACCACGCAGAGAGGTTAGGGCGGTGACGGGGCATATGGGTCGTCACGGTGACGGTGTCTAGGCGTGTGTCCGTTAATGTAATGCTCCCTCAGCTCGATGAAAGTACACTTCCTGCACTGCAAAAACTATATCTAACTCAGTGTGGTAAAATAATCCTGTTTGTTAGATGTAAAATCTAGTTGGACTTGTTTCTAATATAAATGGCTTTATTTAGTGACTTACAATAAGTGCACATTGACTTAAATTTAGAAATCTTATCAAGTGAATTTCACTTACTTTCAATAACTTTGAGACACATTTTTCACCCTATGAGATGACATTTTATTTGGTCTTACACTTTTCCAAACATGTCCTAAATTGATTGGATTGGCTATCTGACCGGGCTGTTTGACACAATGATGCGTTTAGCGTTAATTTACCATTTTTAAAACGCCTCTGGGCAATGGTCACCGGGACATAAAAACTGCATGTATAAAATCACGAGTTAAATCTGATAAAACCTTCTTAAAACTAGTGATGTTGCCTCAAAATATGGTTTAAATGGTATGGTTTTTCCCCACAGGTAATATTTCTACCACACATGAGCAACATTTAGCTTACGTCAGTGCAACCTCACGATTAGCTAAATAGGTTCACGCTTGGCAGTAATAAAGCAGACGATTGTCTCTTTTGGAGGGGAGGGCATGTCTCTTAGTGTGTCTGCCTGAAATGTGCTACGGAGTCTGAAAAAAGTGTTAACCTTTTAAAACCTATTTGTGCACACCCCGCTCCCTTCACACACACACTTCCTTGTGGTGTAGAAGAAACAGAAAGACACCGGTGGTCCCAAGAGGCCTATGAGCGCCTACATGCTGTGGCTCAACTCCAGCCGCGAGCGCATCAAATCGGAGAACCCAGGCATCTCCGTCACGGAGATCTCCAAGAAGGCAGGCGAGATGTGGAGACAGCTGGGCAAGGCTGAGAAGGAGGTCAGGGGACTCTACTGTCGCTATTTACCACTTTTCCTATGCAGCTTAGTTAGCAGTAGTTGCTTTTTCACACTTCACGCTCTCTCTCTCACACTCTCTCTCTCTCTCTCCCCCACCCCGCCCCCCAGGAGTGGGAGGGCAAAGCTGGGGAGGCCAAGAAGCAGTACGAGAAGGCCAAGAAGGAGTACGCAGAGAGTGGCGCGGGCTCCGCCTCCGTCGCCAAGAAGTAGGACGTCCTGACACACACACACACACACACACACACAACATGGCAAAACGTGCGCCGCCATTTGTCACCATTGGCAACATTTGTTTTTGCGTTTCCCCGCCGAGTAGGGACAGCAAGAAGAAGGCCGGTAAGGAGGAGAGCAAGAGGAAGTCTTCCGGGGGAGACAAAGACAAGGACCGGGTCGCAGCCAGCGACAGCTTCAAGAGCCGGGAGTTCATCGAGACGAGCGAGGAGAGCTCGTCAGACTCCGAACGGAAGAGCAAGAGCAAGAGCAAGTCCAAGTCGAAATCCAAGAGCAAAAAGGTAAAGCTCAGCTTTGCACCCCACCGACGTTATCTATTATCGACCCATTATCTGTCCCGGAATATATAATTATAACCTACATTGTAATGTATGTAATTTCCTTACCAAGACCTTGCAACCCTGCAAGGGGTTTCAGAGTACCGTAAAAGAGGTCATATTAACCGGAAGGTTACATTTCCCATGTGATCTCTTGCAAACAGCAACCTGAAATCTCTGGAGTGCGCTGAGGATAACAGAGTACCTGTTATTTGGAAGGTTTTGCTTTGCGGTGTAACTATATCATTAACTAAAGCTCTTGTATTGAAGTTGCTTATATAGTGGGAAACTCATTGTAAACACATTACTACTGTTGAGTAATTTTTTTTTTGTTTCTTCATATTAATTCTGGTTCTCGGTTAATACATTCCTTTGTTTCCACTTTTTTCCCATCTTCGTCAGGAATCTGATGAGGAAGAAGAGGCTGTGTCCACAACGGCCAGCTCAGAGCAGGAGTCTGACTAAGCACTCACGTACTCATATCTATCAAATGCCGTCAATATCCACGGACCATTGTACTGTTCCTGTCTGTATCCCACAAGTATTGGCTGTGCATACAAATGGAAAGACAAACTAATGGACGTTCATTTCTACTGCATCTTTTCCCTCAACCATTTATTTTATTTTGAGAATGCCAACATTACATTATGCCACGCCACTCACACTCATAAGATGAACAATACTTTTTGCTGGTCCTGTGGTGGTATACTTGTAAACTACATTACCCTTATGCCTTATTGGGTACTTGGTAGGTGAAATGGCATAGCTGAGGACAGCAATTAATAGGGAAAATGATTTAGCTCCTTTTCTATGTAGAGAATTAAACACAAAATGTTGTGTTAATATTGTTTTGCCATGTTGTCTTTTCTGACTTAATAAATGCCTCATTTTGTAATTAAGACATAATGTGAGTTTCTTTTACACAACTTCAGAGTTTGTGTGAAATTGGTGAACTGACAGATGTGTTTACAGCTGTCAGAATGCAGACAATGAACCATGTAAATGAATGTGTGTAATGTGTCTACTCTGGCCATAAAGCTGCTAATGTGAGTATACCACAGTGAATATGTCGTTTGTTTTTGATAGAGGCATAGCTCTGAATGAAAAGCTCAGAATATTCTCTATTATTACGTAGTGATTCCCGACGCCGTTTAACCAGGCTGGGTAGCTGGAGTGTGTTAGAGATGTAACATGGAGACGTCGGTTACAGTTGGGCCGACAGTGGTTTGAAAGACGGTTTGTAAAAGGGCTTGCATATTAGGGTGGTTTTTAAAAGCCAGTGATTTTAGGATGTGTGGTTTATGTCCGCAGACTTGTAGTTTTCGGGTTTAATGTATTCCTGTATTCCTTGTACATATTCTGTGCTGATTCAAAATTAGTTACGGCTTCCTTAGGGCTCTTAATATCTTCAGTTTCAGGGTGGGTCTTCTGGGAAGCTCTACCTGATATCAGCATGTTTTAACCCTCCTGTTTCAGTCAAATTTTGCCAAAGTTTTCTCTTGGGAAAAATGTGGAACCCTTAAATCTCATTATTTTAAGATTACATGATTTTGTCCACACGGGGCATGTAAACACAAAATACCTTTTTGATCTTAAAAAATGACAATTAATTTGAAATGAATGGCTGAGACTTCAATGAATGTACAATTGGGTTCGAGCACATCATCAGCTGGACAAACCTCCCAGACAACACATGTATACATTGTAGTAACTGACAAGATACTAGTAACTAAGTACTAGTAATCATTGAATAGTTACTGTAAAATTACAAAACTGCTAGAAAACTATACAGTAACATAAGTTCATCAGCAATAATGCAGCTGCCAGTAAGAATAGATACTATTAATTATTGAACTATATACTAATTAATAAATATGAAATGCTAGTATCTTAAGCATAGTAACATAATCTAGCAACTATTTAAATATTACTAGTAGTATCTAATTATCTAAAAAATAGCTATAGTATATTGCAGAGTTGGAATATATACTACAGGTATTAACTATTGGAATAGTTGCTAGTCACTAAAGAATAGTATCTTTAAAATAGCTACTATAATGTCAAAACTGTTTTTCATAGTTTAGATTACCAGTCTGTTTAGACCATGAACACAACAGATGCTTTTTTTTGTGCCACTAAAATAAAAATTGTGAAGTGTTCAGAAACACTTTTCCTTATTAAACAATGACACATGTAATACATTTCACACTTTTTCATCTGAGTATTTGTTAGTCAAAATAATCCATAAACTATGCATTTTTACTCAACAAATTTGTATGAGCTCAGGTTACTGAGGCCTACAGGCATTAATAGCAAATAGAAGTTCCAACCTTGTAATTTTCACTAGAACTTAAGTTGATACAACAATTTAAGATTGGGTACAAAACATGTTGATAATATATGTATTATTAGGGATTTATAGCTAAATATAATGGGGGTGGTCATTTTTGACCGGGAACACCAAATTAATAAACGTGAATAGAACACAACAGAAATATTGAGGACAACAATTTCCTAGATGTAAACAAAAAATCTGATTCCAAATAGTCCCTATTATATGTGCTATACTATACAGTAAATCTTTATAGACCCATAGTGAGCATTGTATCCTACAGGGTTGGCTCGTGGTGGCAGTGTAGCAGTTGTGATGTGATGGTGTGCTAAACTGATTTCCACTATTAAGATAATCACTCTTTATGCCTTTCTCTTTTCACATATAGTTCTATGCTTTTCACACACACACACACACAACATTAAATACATAAGCCATGTTTTACTCTCGTCTGTCCTGCTTTTTTGTTGTTTTTTTTTACCAAGTTGCATGTGATGTTTTCTGAGACATACATATTTAATGCAGTCGCATAATTGAGTTCTAAAGCTAAAACATATATTGTGCTAATGTGCCATCTGTCTTGTATTATATTACCTTTAATTTATTTAAAACATAATGGACTCAAAAACATCTTGTGGTATCTTTTAGCACGTATAAATCCTGCTACACACTAAATGCATTATTTCACTCAGACAAATGTGAGCAGCGATAAAGGATATTGCAGCTTTCATTGGAACATTATGTAACATGGCTTCTGGTCCCTTGAAATCATAATGGCATTGAAGTTGGTTTTATATTCACACATTCAACAGACATTTGCCAATATCCATTTAGTAAAAAAAAAAAAAACTAAATCAATCACTTCTTCATTGATTGACACAGACACACAAAACTACTTGTGATTTATTCTATACACATCTGGAATTATTATACAACCATTGTTTTCAGTAGAAATTCTATTTAGGATTTAGTAGAATTTCCTCATCTGTAATAATGCAATAGCAGTTGAATATCTGTTGAATATTAACTGTCAATATAAAACCAACTTTGTAAAAACATACAGCCAGTTGTGTTAAGTGCTAAGGCAAAAAAGGGCCAATTTTGGGTGTTCAACCTGGTTTGTGAAAGTAGAATTACCTGTCCAGACTCCTTACAGAATATTTACTATATCTGTCATTATAAATATGTAATTTCCTCAGTTGAAAGCAGTTCTAAAGGTGCCTGACACGCTATGATAAAATGTTGGTTCTTGGCTGCTTTTGATATGAGCATCCGGAATGGGTTCATATGCCAAATACAGTGCGAGTAGGCTACTACTGTACAGCATGTGTTAACCAAAGGAGAATTACTGCATTATCTCGAAAAGAAATCGCCACAATTCCTTCTCTGTGTGTGTGTCTATGCAGAGTATACATGTGCACGTAAGTGTTATTGAAAGTGCATAGCTCTAATAAGCCAGAGATGGAATGAGAATAGTCTGATGGGAGATGGGGATTTGTGGTCAACATAGAGTGGCTCTTTGTTTCAGGTCCACTCTGTCCCTTGGACCAATGAAATGTAGACAGGGATGGGAAGGGGGGGGGAATAAGAAGTACCCTTTAAGTTAGTAGACCTGCTAATGCATCATATGGACACTGGTTGATGAAAGTCCAAGTGCCATAATATCACCAACAGGAAACTTCGTTCCCAATCTTTCTTTTGGAGCGTGTCAAGGAGACAACTCGCACGTCTAGTTCACGTAGAGACACTCGGCAATGGCATCCATTATGTGGGGCTTTATGACTGGCTTCTTCACTTATGAGACCACCAAGTCTGTCGTCGTCAAGAGCTGGACTGTTGGGGTTATCAACCGCGTCATACAGCTGCTCATCGTCATCTATTTTGTTGGGTCAGTTGTGTGTTGTGTTGTTGCCGGGCGGTGTGATTTGTCTGTAATCAACAATCTATTTTTAAACTCCTGTCACCAGTTCTGACTTGTATGTTCAAGGTAAATTAGGAAATGTACTTCTCAAAATCTAGTTTAAACCTTTAAAAAAAAATAGTTCTGCTATGTCTGTACAGTGTTAAACACGTTACACAATACTGCCTGCACTGTAATGTTCTCTTTATACAAATAGTTCTAAAGTCTCTTAATATATTGCATAAATCTACTTGAATTTAAGTTGCTCAATTATATATTTTGTAATGTAAATCAACTCATCTTAAAGTCTGTATTGGTTAGTCTCCACCCCATACTAACATTTTTAGTTATAAAAAACTAGATATTTACACAGAAGCATATGAAGTCAAATGTTATTGTGAGGTTGTTGTCCCCACGCTCTCTTGTAGTTGGGTGTTCGTGCATGAAAAAGCCTACCAGGGGAAAGATACAGGCATTGAGTCATCTGTCATGACAAAAGTCAAGGGTTTCAGTTATCATCACAACCAGGTGATGGATGTGGCCGACTACGTTTCTCCTTCACAGGTACGTGATTCTGGTGACCTATGTATGCAACACACTTATCTAAAACCTCCATATCCTCCAATATTCACCCCTTCCACTGGAAAAATAAAATAAGCAAATACTGACAGAAAATGTTGATTAAATATCTGTTGGAGAACACATTCACCCTTCACCATTCAATTAGGTCAGCCATTTGACAAGTCAAGTGTACAGTACATTAGATTTAGTATAATGAATTTACTGTAAATGCCAAATTAATATTATGTATACAGTTTGTGTATACACACACACACACACACACACACACACACACACTCTTCCCTAGTCAGGGAAGAGCACTGGATCATGCGGCTTTTTGCTGCCACCACCTTTATCCGGTCAGGTGTCAAAGTCAGGAGGCCATCACACTTTAGTAGAAAAAATTGTTTCTTTATTAAGTTTAGGACACACAGGTGACAGGCAAACAATTTTGGCACTATACGCCGGGCTCTAGTCAGGGGGCAATAGTTAGTTTAATAAAACACTCCCAGCAAAGCGACACGTCAAACACATGCATACATGTCCTTTAAATATTCACACCCCACACAATGGGACACGTCAAACACATGCGAAGGTGTCCTTTAAGAAC
>JAODTR010049255.1:6687-18407 GCA_025399935.1 Amblyopsis rosae
TTCTTTAAACAGTTCTCACACAGATTGCGTAAATTTGAAATACCCATATGCCGTCAAATGTTTACACAGACCAATCATCGCCTCAATATGAATTGAAACAAGGTGCACACATAATGCGTGGTGGGGACGTCACATTTGGCACAACGCCATCTGTGAGAGTGGGTTATGGAGGCGTGTCTAACTGTTCTGTTCTTCTTTCTCCGTTTTTTTGCCATTATTTGAGCTGTAGACACAGGAACCTATGCCATAACGAAGGCTTTGGTTTCCGTTTTTCCATAGGATACAAAAAGGCTAACCTTCTTTAAACAGTTCTCACACAGATTGCGTAAATTTGAAATACCCATATGCCGTCAAATGTTTACACAGACCAATCAATCGTAATCGTACAAAACACGTTATTAATTAGTGAAGGAGGTATTCAAGTTAAACACATTTTTCCTTCCACTTCTATGTGAAAGATGATATTTTGTGTTTTTTGGTAAGGTTGTTCTATCTAACTAAATATGTCGTCACACTTTAGTTAATGTCAGACAACCAATCCCCAAAACTGACAGCAGCCTGCTACATGATAAACACTGGACTTTTAATCTTTATAAAATTAGATTTAAAGCATCAAATATATACATTCCAAGAACAATTACGCTTGTGGCTTGTCCCGAAAAGTTAACAATGTGAGTCAAATGTCCACTGGTTCAAAAACGATTCATATTCAGAATATTCCATGCAAATAGCCCACCTCAATCATCTCACTGAAGTCTTCGCCTTGGTCCATTGCAAAATGAGTGAATAGCCTATACTAGACATTTATTATGAACTAGGCCTACGCAGGCTATGAAGACATGTACGCGGAAAAACGGTAGCCACTAATAATTTGCACATTGTTTGCACGCATTATATTTTTCTAAGGAATTTACTGACATTTCCTGATAGACTGAATGGCCCAAAAAGCCTAAGTCTGTGTGCGTCATCTGGTGTCTGCTGGAAGAATTACAGGCACCAGCAACCAGTTTCAGCCCTTTATTTTCACAATTAAAAGGACAAAAAAATGATAACTTTTTAAAATCAGGTCTCGATAAAATGGTTAAACTTAACGACACATGTTGAGCGTTTGTGATAAGGCTGTGCTATTTTATAATATATGTTAATAGATATGAGTCTACTTCCCAGTGTTTTTATACAATGAATCTCTGTTGTGTAGTGGTCCCTGTTGCTGAAGCCTGGTATGATCTTATACATATTATTATTTCCTGTTTCTGTGCAGTACAGTTTCCAAACTAAGGCTATGGACATGATTTGAGCTGGTTGTCACACTTTTTACTTTTTACTCTTGAATGATATGTGTTGTGATGATACTGTAACACATACCAAAAGAAATATTATAATGTCAGCTATAAATACATTTAAATACCAACATTTTGCATCCAAAATATTTTTTTTCTGATTAAAGTGTATTGCACATTTTGGTTGGTTTTAAGACAATTTTCCATTAGACCTTCTAGCCTATATGGAATGCATATATGTCTGTGTGTGGGTGTGTGTGTCTGCGTGTGTGTGTGTTTTTTGTGTGTGTGTGTGTATATATATATGTATATGTATGTATATGCGTGTGTGTGTATATTTATAATACGTGTGAGTGTGTATTATATGCATATTTAATACTGTAACTCATCTGGTGACGCTACTGATGCCAAACGTCATAGACACGCAAAGGCCAATGATAGGTTATACACAGTAGTAGCTCCCATGACCATGTAATTCTTTACCAAAGTTATACTATCTCACCAGGTGGTGGCGCTAGAGATCCCAAACTAGCCCATTTATTCTGTATTTTCCGATTAGATTGCATCCTAATCCTAGTTTTATCGTTATTGGTCATCAGGAATCATATAAAACATGACAATATAATAAACCCTTGGTTATGCCATAGGCTATTTCAAAGCCATGTGCCACTATGAACCAACTCCCAACAGAAGGTGTAGCTGACATTATGTTAGCTAGTTGTAACCTAGCACTTTATTTCAAATATTTTATCTTGTTGCTGAGACCCATCACTAATTACTAATACAAAAATATAGGCTATTATCAAATTTATTTTATTTTTAATATATTTTTGTTTTGGTTTTATTATCAATCTGTTTAGTGATACGGGTTCATCACAACAAAATGGTATGGATTTTAGAAGGACTGGATTTGCAGAATGACAGTAATGAAACGTGTAATATAGGCTTATTTTATTTCCTTCTATAAGGATAGAAACAGTTAAACAGTGTGCCCCGGTGTCCTTTTTGTAAGAATTCACTATTTGAATGTCACAATGAACAAGCTATATGTCCGCATCTAAATGAAAGTGTTTGTAGCCGTTACCGTTACACTTTTAACGAGACTGCTCACATCACGGCATGTCAACGAATATAGCAGTCACGGATCCCAGTCAGTCACTTGCGCCAGTTGCGCGGTTCCCTTTTTGCAACTGTCGCACTTTGTCCCGGTGCAGGAGGCATGGCTGGCTGGGGACTATTTTTCTTTTCCCTCTTAAATTACAAAACAGAGAAGTATGTCATCGCTGAAAACAAAAGAATCGGGATTTTATATAGGCTGTATCAACTAGCCGTATTGAGTTACTTAATCGGGTAAGGTGCATGCACTTTTTCATTCAAGTAGCCTATATACATGCACAGTAGCCTACGGTAGGACCTACAAAGAAATTGACATTGACAGGTGTGAAACAATTTAGGCTACTGTGCTGATGTTGGATGGAATTGTAGTAGGCCTAGCGATCGTAGATGAATCAATAACCAGTGTTCTTAGAGGGTGCTTTTATTCATTATTATTATTATTATTATTTGAAACAATTGCTCTTTTCTTACGCGACACATTTGACATTTCACATATCCTAAACAGGGATAAAAGGTGTTAGTGTAGATTAGAATAACCAGTACAAGGGTACAGTCAGCCTGCTAAATCTGCCTAGTATATGTTATGTAATCTGTCTGTGATAAACACACTTACCACACCAAATGCAGAATTGAACAGCTCCAAAACTAATAGTATAGGATAGAATAGCCTACCCTAGCCTACTGTAAGTAGCCTACTGTGTTTAACACTTAATGCTGAGCTGAGAAGTATACTGTTTAATGGCTGGGACAATATATCCTGCTTTATAGTTTTACAGTAGACCATTCATATATTATTATGGATCTTTATGACTTTCTAGCAGTGGATGTCACAGTAAACCACCAGCATCTCAAACCAAAACAAATGCTTGGTGGGCCACACACACATACACACACACACACACAAATACACACGTTTACATACACATGTGGCGAGTCCAGATATAATATGAAAACATAAACACAGTGCATCTTAGGTTACTACACACACAGAGGAAATGTGAATTAATTCACTGCTATAGCCGACATATCTTTACATATGGAAAATATAAGTTTGCTTCTTCAAGTTAAAATATTGTATAGTGCACATTTATAGCATTTAAACAGTACATTATGCATGTAGCCATAATATAGAGCACTTTAATAGCATTTAAACGGTACATCATGCATGTAGCCATAATATAGAGCACTTTAATAGCATTTAAACGGTACATCATGCATGTAGCCATAATATAGAGCGCTTTTATAGCATTTAAACGGTACATCATGCATGTAGCCATAATATAGAGCACTTTTATAGCATTTAAACGGTACATTATGCATGTAGCCATAATATAGAGCACTTTTATAGCATTTAAACGGTACATCATGCATGTAGCCATAATATAGAGCACTTTTATAGCATTTAAACGGTACATTATGCATGTAGCCATAATATAGAGCACTTTTATAGCATTTAAACGGTACATTATGCATGTAGCCATAATATAGAGCATTTTTAAAGCTTTTAAACGGTATATTATGCATGTAGACATAATTCTGAAACATAGTGTTGGTTTCAACATGTATTATTCCAGGTGGGTGTTTGTGGTAAAGAAGGGCTACCAGGAAAAAGAGGAGGCCATCCAGAGCTCGGTCATCACCAAGCTGAAGGGTGTCACACTGACCAACAGCTCCGAGTCTGGTCTCCACCTCTGGGGGGCTGAGGATGTCGTCATCCCACCTAATGTGAGGTCCTTGGTAGACGTTGTTCGCCTGGTATACAACCATCCTGAAGCCATCCCGCCTCCATGATTTGTTTTGCTCTTGATATGCAAAGCGCATGCAGATCAAACAGGCATAGCTTGCGACATGAATTTCCCAACAGGCTTGCTGTAATTAATACAGCACTATACAATCTATTAGTTGTCAGGTCTCTATGCGTTTCTGTCTTCAATTACTGTGTTCAGTATTTGAAAAGAAAAATAAACAATTGTCCCCTGAAGGCATCAGTCTCGAATGCCAATGCAGAATCTACCAACTAGAACCGACATGTATTTAATGCCTGCCTTAGGGAACACTATTAGCACAATTACACACATTGGACTCGTAAGCATAATAGCATAATGTGTTTAACCTTCACGCCAACATGCACCCAATCCACCTGACCTGAGCTAATGTCATTTACATAGGGTGAGAAGGTGTTCTTCATCGTCACGAATTACGTTGAGACTCCAAACCAACGGTTGGGGTTCTGTGCTGAGGTGAGGCGGCAAAGAAATAAAGTCACAAGTCAATTTCTTTCTGCCTCGAATGGATTCTAGCATTCACTTTACATCTCTTAAGATACATTATAATATCTGCATGCATTTTTTTTTACGTTAGCTTTAATACAGTAGACTAATGTGTTATTGTCCTCACAGAGTTTTAGGGTGCCGGACGGGCGATGTGTAACCAACACCGACTGTGAAGAGGGCGAGGCTGTAACAGCAGGAAATGGTAAGAGCCACGATACAGTACATTCACTTTCTTTTGCATTCAGGTTGACCGTGCGCTCCTGTTTGTATCTAGGCTGTGGCTGCTAAGCAACAACCTGAATAATCTGTTGTGTCATGTTTTGATTATTACATGCAAACCAGCTCACTATAACAAAGTGTCAGCAAAGCCTATGTACAGCACAGTGGTAATGTCACACTATCCGCTTTAGACTCAGTGCATGAAGCATTCCAGACAGTGAGAATGTCTTATTTCAGAATAGCCTACAGAGAAGAACCTTTGCTCCCTTCCTCAGGGATCAAGACCGGAGTGTGTATAAACAGCACCGGGACGTGTGAGATCCAGGGCTGGTGTCCTATAGAGTTTGGCCCAAGACCCTCGTGAGTATCTCGTTCATAACATTTTCACCCTAACACATATACAGTAGCCTATAGCCTCACTTGTTTTTACACAATTTATTTGTTTCCTGTTTTAGAGAGCCCTTATTGAGCAATGCGGAGAACTTCACCATCTACATTAAGAATTTCATCAGGTTTCCAAAATTTCAGTTCTCCAAGTGAGTGCCTGGTGCTGACTGCTAATATGCAACACCTTTAAATTAGAGTCTAGCAGAGACATGGATCTCTGAGTGAGTGAGGTGCTCAGGGAGGCTACACTCATCCGCTTTGAATAGTTTTCAGTGTACGGGGGACGGATCTTCTATTTATACTTGGCTGCCCGTGCCTTACACCCAGCGCTAGCTACACTGAAGCGGTCATCTGAGACGTCCTTGACAGCAGCAGGCCTTAACCCCTGACAGGTGTCAGATCAGACAGTGTTGGCCTGTGGAGCTACGCTACTCCCACGCTGGCAGGGCTAATTCTGCCGGAGTACTGGTGTGGTGTTATGTTTCCAAGCGCAACAGGAAAGCAGACGCCACAGGCCACATTATGACTAATGTACCATATCATGAGCTCAGTCTCATTTCTATTACATTCCACTAGTGAATAATTCAATGTGCAGAGATGTTTAATTAGTATATGTATAGATGCTATGACATCCTCGACTATCACATCGAGGAATGTAAAATGGAAGGTGTACAGTGCATGCCATTGACGCGTGGTAGGCCTATTTGAAAATGTCCTGCATCGCTGCCATGCTAGGCACATACTGTATACAGTATGATATACTGTATACAGTATGTGCCTAGCATGGCCGATACCCAAAGTGCAGGTATCGGTATCTGTATCGGTATCGGGACTGAACATTTTGGAACGTGCCATCCCTACAGATGACTATGGAATTTCTAAGAAATTACATTAAATTCATATCTTTAAAGTCCTAACTACTATGCTTCACTGAAACTCACATAGAGTAGATAATGCTGTGTGTAATGTATCATTTGTCTTCCCAGGTCCAATGTCCTTGGCACAGCTAACGACAGCTATCTGAAAGGATGCACATATAACAAAGAGAACCATCCATACTGTCCCATCTTCCGCCTGGGAGATCTGGTCAGTTGGACTGGAAATGACTTCCAGGACATGGGTGTAAAGGTAAACACTGTAGTCTAATTTTATAAAGGTTTTTATTTTGAAATAGATCATTGCCTAATAATACTATGTCTGTACTTAGATATAATCTAGACCCATACAATATTAAGTGAATCTAAAAAGTATTTAACGTGGAAAAACCTAGCCTGGTGTAACTTCGTGAATAGGTCTGGCCACGCTCCATTGGGAAGTGTTTGCAGTCGTACCCTCCTACTTGGCATAGACCTCTGGTTAATATTGAAACTATTGGACAGCGCTGAACCAATCGCCGTTGCTACAAGTGTTTTGATCATTCCACCACCATTTCGAAACACCCTTGACTTCCATGTCATCTCACTAACCCACGCTGATCTGGCTGCCAGCTGTGCGAACGCTAATGTGATTAGGATTTCCAGCGTGTAATCTCAGCAAAATAAATGGATCTGAGAGCATAGTCGGGTGGAACCAGGCTAGGAAAAACCTACAGTAGATAGAAAACTATTTATATAGATTAAGATGTCATAATATTTACTATAAATTATTTACTTACTACTTACGAATCTTCCACTGTCTCAGGGTGGGTCAATTGGTGTTCTTATTCAATGGAACTGTGATTTGGATACGGACTACTCAAACTGTAATCCACAGTATAGTTTTACACGGTTGGACATGCATTTAAATAACTCAGTGACATCAGGCTACAACTTCAGGTATATTTTCTAATCCATTATAACTAGGAGACTGTCATGTATTTTATATCTACAATATTGTTTCTATATTGATGTTTATATAATGTTATAAATGCTGAATTGTTTCCTAGATATGCAAGGTATTTTAAAGATGAAACCGGTGAAACCTATCGGACCTTATATAAAGTCTATGGGATACGATTTGATATTATGACTAATGGGCAGGTATGATAGTGATAATATATATTTAAAGCCAGAAGCGAAGGTTACAGGCAGGTAATTTTGAGCCATTGACTTCTGTTTTTCAGGCTGGGAAATTCAATATTGTTCCCACAATAATTGCCATAGGATCTGGTGTTGCTCTGTTGGGTGCAGTGAGTACTCTTAAACATTAATCTATGCATTGTGCATGTGTGCTGTTCATAAAAACCTTTTACCTTATTGCCACAAGAGGGCAGCACTGGAACACACGTTTCTCTATTGAAGCATCATTGTTGCAACATTGCTTTTATAATTAAAATCTATAATATTGTTTTCTCCCAGGGAGCCTTTGCATGCGATATGATTCTACTCTACATGATGAACACAAGCTCCTACTACAGAGAAAGGAAATTTGAAATTATCAGCAAGTAAGATTCAAATACTACATAATGTTTGGTGTAAAATTGTATTGCATAATAGCGTAAACTCAGGCCACAGTGCCGAACAGACTCTAGCCTAGAATCTCAGTTAGGCGATGGGGTACAGAGAAATGTCAATCAAGAGAGTCATGCACTGTTAGAGATTTAAACCAAAACAAAAGGTTTTTAACAAATGATGCAGGATGCATTTATTCAAAGCCACTTACAGTGAATACAATTACAACAATTACAAGGAGCAGACAGAGGTTAGGTATCTTGCTCAAGGATGCTTACAGGTAGACCATCTCCAGCACGCTTAACCAATAGAGTAATAAAAATACAATTTGATTATGGCATTGTCATATGTTACCTTCAAATGGGACAGTGTTTACCACAGGAAGAGTCGATATAAAGTAGAAATTGTCTGATGGCATCAACAGTTCACAACAATGAAAGCACATACTCACAAGTTCCATTTGAAAGCAGCATTAAATATCATAGGAACAATATTATCAGTGTTTCTACAGTACATACATTTTATATTGGTATCGCCCTATATTTTCACCAACATAATGACATTAATAATGGTAAAAGCTGCACAATTTATCTTGAATCCAGAGAATATGGGTACTAAAATTCTTGCTTATTAAAAGAATGAAAGAAAGAAATCTAATGCCAAAAATTGACATTGCTATCAGACCCAGAATCCGTCAGGTTGTAGTTCATACCTGTTATTGCATCACTGTATGTATCTACAGGAAGGAAAAGACCAAACAGAAGGAAGGGAAGTCAGCACACAGAGACAGGAAGCCCAGAAAACAAGCTGCAGAGCAAGGAGACCCCAACTCTGTGAAAAAGGAAGGGGAATCAGAGCTCAACATGGTATCTCCTCATTCCATGGAGGCCCAGCCGGCGATAGAGAAAAGGGGGATAACTATTCCACGTAACACAGGACAGCGATACTCTGCCGTGCTCTCTGCAGGAGATGAACCAAAGCATATAACGTTCTCTAGACACAATTAAGTTAATTGGCAGCACCAGACAAATAAACTGCAAGGGTGCTCTGCGGTGGTTCAGAGTGTCACAGGAGGTGGAGTTGAAGGTCACGTGGATTTCTTCTTCTAGAGCCCTGCTGGCTACTAACCAGGGCAGGGCATCCCTTCACTGGTTATACTGCATAGTACCATGCTGAGACAAGCGCCCTGATGTTCAACAGATAAACATGTTTTGTAATGACTGATTCTGTGCTGTCAAAACAGCTAAGATATACCTCAAATCTAGGTCTACATTAGGGAAGAATTAATTTATTAATAAGAGTGATTTTTAAACTGCACTTTAATTTCAGTTTAAGGTTATAAATTGTTTTTAAATGCACATAAAAGGTAATTAAATGTGAAATGTTTGTGTTCCCATTGGAATATATATCTTGACCTTCCTGTGAATGGTATAAGTGCACATTTTGTCTTATTGTTGTACTTGTGTAGCAGATCTACTGTAGCTTAAGAGCCATGCTGCTGCTATAAAAGTATCTTTTAACATATGGAAACGCAATGCATGTATGCAAGACTGTTGATGTTCTACATCAGTATTGACAAATATTATAAAAAGGTAAAATGCACAGACCGACATTCTTGTATTTCCTGAATATTTATTGAATAGCTGAGTTGTTTGAAACAGTTAATTATGTTATCTCATGACAGTTGGTCAAACTGCAAACCCAGAGCAAACAACAGTATTCAAGTAGGACATATGGAGGTATTCATTTTATAAATTATGTTTTAGTAAGGACACACAAAAAGAAACGCATCTCAGATAACACATTGTCATGTGGCCTACTACTCTATAATAAAATGCTATCTCTTACTGAAGCTATGGCCAAGTCATTACAGTAACAAATGTGACCTTTATTCAGTTATAGGTTGTCACTAGACCATTAGCTATAGGTTAAATTAATTAAATTCTCTTTATGAACACGTTCTCAACAGTAGTATCAGTATAGTTACATATTGTGTTATTACTGACACTGGCTTATATGAAATGATCACAGAGAGGCACCCAAGTCTGTGATGACAGATGGTATGGCAGACAATGCTGCTGATTTGTTTGGCCTTAGTTAATGGTCAATCTGTTTTTACAAGATAAAATATTTCAGTATACATGCACCATTCCATAGAGGAAAGTCCAGAACAGGACGTAAGTAAAAAGGCCTCCTACAAGGCCTCCAGTGAAAAGCAATCGTCGGGATTTGAAGCACTTGTTCCACCGACGTCCAGCCTTCAGGATAAGCAGCAAAGACAGGAGAAATGAGGCAAGAAAATAAAAGACGAAGCCATATAGTCCTGTCAGACCAAGAATGCCTGCTGTAGCTCCGGACAGTGCTGATACTGAGGTTCGGCAGTAATCCAGCACAGCTGCATTTCCTCTCACTGCAACTTCACTGATGAACTGTGGTCCCTCGCGTTTAGCTACCACTGATGCCATCTCACCTCTGGTCCAATTTTCACACAACGGTGTTGCTGTAATGGTACAAAGTCAGTAAACTATAAATTACATATTTTATTTGTCTTAATTTGTCATGGAGGCTAAAGAGAACAGTGAGTTGTTAGCATACAAATGACCGGTAAACTGACCATAAATATGACTGCAAATACATGTGTTACCGCCACAAAATGCGTAACAATGTCTTGAACAACATTAAAGACACAAAACGGAATGACTCGTCGCTAACAACGAGAATGTGATTATTTTACAACCATTTGTGTGGAATTAAAAGGCCACGTTAGCTTCTCTTGCTAGCTCGGGGGATCTTCTCACCTGTACGAAACAGAAGAAACCGCAGTGACTTGTAGATTCCACAGAACAGCTTTACTGAATCATCATTTGTAATAGCTACACCGTGTTCCGATAACCACAAATGATTTGCAAACAAACTAATATTTTAGAAATAATTAGGATTCACGCTACAGTAAGTGTATAGACGTAGCTTCGACGGCAGCCATATTATCTCGAAATGCATTATGGGACGGATGTGCATAAAGCCTGTTATAATATTATATTCCATTATCGACTTAAGGAATACGTATTTGGACTGTTTAATATAGTGCTACTACTACATTGGTTGTTATCTTAATTTGGGCAATATTTAATACATGTCTCAAAGTAGGCCAACAAGAACCAATGGAAGAAGGCCAACGTCACGAGGGTCAAAGTTTAAATTATTTCACATGGTACAGGCGGAGATAACCATGGATGTATTAAGGCAGTATACTTCCAGTGCCTTATGAAATGACTTGGTCTGTGTTTTGAGAGGGTTATTCTGAATCTCTTAGGAATATAAAAAAGAGCGACCTAATTGTGCAAACACTGCGGCAATGTCCAACTATGTAATGGGTGTTGATGTCGGTACTACGTCAGTAAAGGTAGCGTTAATAGACATTAGATCCAAAGCAATTGTCGAAAGTTGCTCTTTGCCATCTGCATCTGATATAAACGACAATAGCGACTTGCAGGTAGGCCTATGAACGCATTTTCATGCCAACCTACACCTGTTTTCAACTCAAATAGCCTAATTATTGACCTTTTCTTTTAATACAGGCCAAAGAGCAAGACACTGGACAAATAATAAGAGTTCTCAACGATTGCATTGCCTCTTTGCCTAAAGATAAATTACAGAATGTCAGTAGAATCGGAGTGTCGGGACAAATGCACGGTGTCTTGTTTTGGAAATCCAAAAGCGGTATGGATCAGTAGTGAATTTCATTCATTAGTGAAATTATTATTTTAAATATTTTTTTTATGTGCCACCCCAGGAGGAGACGAATGCACCGTTTATCCATTACGGCCTCAGGATGTCGCTGTTTTGCTGCAGTTGCAAATTGGGCTAACAGTGTGCTGAAATTCAGTTTGATGACATTGATAGTCTATTACTCCTTTGCATGTTTTGGTGAATAATTTGCATCCATCCATCCATCTTCATCCGCTTATCCAGAGTCGGGTCGCGGGGGCAGCAGCTTCAGCAGGGGACCCAAAACC
>JAODTR010049265.1:0-18406 GCA_025399935.1 Amblyopsis rosae
TCAGCATTGAGCATTTTACATGTGCACGCGCTGTTAGACCAACCATTGCCCTTACACACGTGTGTGTGTGTGTGTGTAAAAGTGACGTGCTGTGACATGGGTGTCAGGACAGAAAATAATCAGACTCTCACATTTGTCCATTGATCTACACAGCAATGCACACAAAGATCAAGACATGACACATCGCTGTATTGCTGTATATAATAGATTACTTTAAAAAAAAATTCGACAACCATCATCAGAATTTTGTGGCACTTAATACAAAGTTGCACTTTGTACTTCTGCACAAAAAAGGCATATTTTGTGTTATAAAATATGCCTAAAGTGCTTTTTTTCATATATTTCTAAATCATATATAGTTTATAACAAAACTATGTCACTCATGTACACTTGTCCAAGGAATTGCAATAGTAACACTATGTTATAAGGGACATTTCCCCTTGAACCCCTCTAGCAAATGATTCACAAATATGCCTGTACACAACAGACACTGTAATGGTACAGTTACACGTTCAATATTCCATAACACACACTGTTTTACAAGCGCACCAGGTGTATGTTTAAGCAAAGTGAGACAAAGCTCTGCTCCTAACTGCGTATGATTAGTCAGTCGCTCACAGATATTACTCCTAAAAAGCACAAAGAACATGTCAAATGACACTGATCAATAAGGATATTTAGGACAGAAGAAAAGCTTTCCATGAGAATCAGTTAGGTAAAATGACATTCTCACACCCTAGAGTAAGGGAGGGAGGACAACGCCTCCCTCGGAGGGAATGATGTGAGTAACACACAATGCCTAACGGTAGCTCTGGGGAATTGTGTCTGCTGATTGTGTGTGTGTGTGTTCGCCTCACAGCTCCTTTGTGCTTGCCAGCCTTTTGTCTGGGTCTGCGGGTGGCAGGCGATATACACTGTCACGCTGCCTCTTCTCTACCCTTGTGATGGTGGTGTGTGTGTGTGTGCGTGTTTGCGTGTGTGTGTGTGTGGAGCGCTGCCTGTGCGTGCTGGTGAGAAAACAAGTGTGTGACTGTGGGTGAGTGTGTCCAGGGAGTTCGCTGGTGTGTGAACAGAGCAGAGCAGTTGTGTCCTGTTTATAGTGTGTGTGTGTGTGTGAGTGTGTGTGTTCTTGAGCATGCATTGTTTAACGTGCCTCTTTTCTGGGCTAGTACCTCTGCCAGCTTTCTGGTGTATACAGTGTTGAGTTGTGCTTGCAGTGTTTGTGTGCAGTCACAGCCTGTCTCTCCTTGCCATCGTCATGGTGTTCCGTTTGCTTCCAGATATCCTGTTTGCTGACAGTTTGGCCAGCGCACTCTCTCTCACTGCCTCCCTCTCTCCCCCATCTCGCCTGTCCTCCTCTGCCCCACCGCCGCTAGGAGGATGGGGGCGGGATGCTGGAGGATGGGGGCGGGATGCTGAGGCTCGCAGCCCGAGCAGATGCTCCTGAGCCTGGGTGAGAGCGGCGGTCAGTTCCCCTCTCTCCTCGCACTCCATCCTGACGGTGTCCTCAAGAAATGCTACCTGGAGAAGGAAATAGAGGCAGGGGGGTAAAATAATATGTAGACAGTATGACGCCCTGTTAACCCCACGTGGCCTTCTATTGTTGTAGTTGTTAGCTTGTATTCAGTGTACTGGTATTATCTTTGATACTGTTTGTATCGTGTATATGCCGGCACTTTGGGGAACAGCGTTTCATTATGAATGCAAATACATTAAGGAAGGAAGTAAGGAAGGAAGGAAGGGAGGGAGGGAAGGAAGGAAGGAATGGAGGGAGAAAGAAAGAACGAGAGAGAAAGAGAGAGAGAGAAAGAGATAGAGAAAGAAAGAAAGAAAGAAAGAAAGAAAGAAAGAAAGAATGCATTAGGCAAATCAATGTTAATGTTAAATCATTGCAGAGGGTAATGTGGTGTTCTTCTGCAGAGAAAGGAATAGAAGCTCCATGTAAGGAAGAGAATGCTATACTGGCAGGCTGGCATATCCAACAATACCTGGTCAGTGAATCCTACACAGGCAAGTAGTCCAAAACAGCAGTGGCCTCCAGCTTTTGTATGGTCACACAGAGACACAACCGTGCACATGTGCATTCACTCCACACACAGGCTTTCAGTCTGGCCACGTGCGCACAACAACAGGCTCTCTGCTCGCATAACACACACACACACACACACACACACACACACACACACAAGTACACTGAAATTGTCTGTGTTTGTGCACATGCATCTGTGCACACGCACACACACGCCCTCATCAATTTCAGGGATCAGGAAAATATGAACACACCCATCTTCCCATACCCACGCTATAGCTACAGTAACACACCCCTAATAAACACAAATGTGCACGCACACACACACGTGCATGCAAAATAACTGTATTCTAGGCAGCATTCTGTAACAGGGTCACAAAGACTTTGCCAGCAATTGCAATGGTGCCTGGCAGGTCACTGAGACCTAGATGTACTAAACAACAGGAATATTACACATTATGAAGGAGTGGAGAGAGTTTTTGGATGTGTATTTATTTAACCATTACTCAGGTCAGCTAAGATCAGTGGAAAAACAAAGTCTAGACGAAGCCAAGAAAGAATACAATTTCATCCTTGTTATTCAGGTTATCACTGATTACTTTTAGGTAATATTTGGTTGGGGAAGGACTACACAAACATGCCCAAACGTAAAGGATTCTCCACAATCATCACAACATGTTATAGACACACACACACACACAATCACATGTCTTATATGCAAGTATAGCACATACTGACACACATTCTTTTCACCATAACTGCAGTATGATGTCTTGAGAGAGGTCCTCCATATTCTCTACGATGTTCCTCACATATCTCAGTGTGGGCAACATGTGTATTTTAAAGTGGGAACCCACTTTAACGATTTAGACATTATCACTGGTAAACTAGCTGGTTGCTGGCAATGCCATTGTTTACCTATGGAGAAAATAGCACAGAATTTGCTCAACAAGAAACACAGGGTTTCTTCTTCTCAGATCTCCGATCGTGTCCCGGTAGAGACTGCTCTCCAGAGATTGTTTCCCTTGCTACATTTCCAGTGTGTAACATGCAATGCATGGATTAAGGAAGTTATAAGAAATGATTAAGAAATTATATGGTTCCTATGCATTTCTTACATGCAGTGTGCAGACTCAAGCCACACCCTTTTCTGAAAAGTGTGACCTGCTTTTATCTTGACTCGGTACATTAAAGGGCCAGGGTCAGGTTATATGGTAACAGATGACCAGCTAAAGTGACCAGCTAGTATGGCTGAAGATAAGGGTCTATATTTTATTGATCTAAGTGCACGGTCTAAAGCGCAAGGCACAATCCACTTTAGCTATTTTAATGAATAAAACAGTTGCAGCACCAAGCGCATGTTTCAGGAGGGTTGTACTTACAGAATGGGTGGGTTTTGGGCGTAACATACAATAAACCAATCAGAGTGTCATCCTCCATAAAAGCCAGGCACACTTACACCTTGGAAGATTCCTATAATAGCAGGGGATTTGTCAAGTTAAAAAGCAAGCCAGCTATGGCAACAGCAGCATTTCACCAAGATCCCTAAAATACCATCTGTTGATGTACACACTAATAACCTTTCACATTGTACTATGTTTATTTTTGTAATCCTTGGCACGTTTGTGCGCTCCTGCTGTGTGTGTAACATCCACATTGTACACATTTGCACATCCTCCATATGCACTATACTATCTTGATAATGACCAGCTGCATCCACACACTGGCACAAATACAGACACAAATAGACAGACACACAAATGCATGGAAAACAGACACATGCAGACACAACTACACACCTGTATGCTAGAACACCAACACAATAGTATTTGACCTTCTGATTGTGTGTTGTGTGGGCTGCCACCCCCAATGCTGTCAGTGGGAAGGTTAAAGGTCAAAGGTCTATTCCGCCAGACAGACAGTATGGCCTTTTCTGTCTGTGTCATCCTACTCTCAGGGGGTTGTGGGGCTGGGAGACACAAGGCACAAAGCACACAAGAAGACATGGAACCAAGGGAAAGGAAAGAGGACAAAGAGAGGATACTGATGGAGAGACATGGTATAAACCCTTTTCCGTTAGTAAAGACGATGACGACTGTGGGCCAGCTGGAGGCAAAAAATAATTCCCTGAGAACGTTAGCTACCGTAATGTTGAAGTTTTATATGTTTGGTTTGTACCTTGATGATAGATGACGAAAATCTGTCACTCGCTGTCCGAGATAATGAGTGTTCCTTTTACTAAATAAATTAACGTTAACAACGGGACTACACTGGCCGATCCCTACACTCACTGGATGGATTATCTGACAGAACTACCATACCTGTAGCTAGCCCTGCTAAAGCACTGAATACAGCGTTATATTGTTTAATAAGCATTACAAATAATTATTTCTAGTGAATCTCATACTTATACCAATATTGTACGTGTGAAACAGTATGTTGACATAAAATGTATTTATAAAAAGGTCGTAATTTTCACCATGTGACCAATACAGCCGATCTGAAGCTAATGCTTTTTATGTGGAAGTATGTGCATGCTGTTTGGCAGGAGGTTTGGGATGCTGAAAGACACCTGTACAGTATACAGAGGCAGGTTGGTGCTGGGAGGGTGGTGGGCAGGAGGATTGGATTGGTCACACAGGCCTCAACCATACCTTATTTAAGATTGGCAGACACCCGACTGGGAACTGCCTGTGCTGTGCTTAGCCGGAAACAGTTGATCATGTATTGCTTTGTCATAGAAGTAGTAGAGATCGCCTTGTTCAGGCTTTAAAGAGGGCACAGTGCCACGATTTTACTGTGTCATGTATTCTGAGTACAGCTGTGGGAATGGTGTCATTTTCAAGTTTTTAAAGGATACTGGTTTAGTTGATAGAATATACATGTATATGTGTATGTATATGTGTGAGTGTGTGTGTGTGTGTATATATATATATATATATATATATATATATATAATGTTTGCTTTTTTATTTGTCTATTTTATTTTATTATAATTTTTTTAAATTTACTGAATCTCCTTATTCACACTCCAGTCCAGTCGGTGGCGGTAATGCACCTCTAAGCTAGTTTGCCAACCGCCATTAAACACCATAGAAGAAGAAGAAGAAGAAGAAGAAGAAGAAGAAGAAGAAGAAGAACTTGATGACAACAAACGGCTGTGGCCTAGCAACCAAACCACATGTAGATATTCACATTGGTTTTGCAAAGTCTCTGTTTATTATTTTTTATTTATTATGCTGAATTAGGCTAGTATATATTCATATAATAATCAGTAGGCTACTCTTATGTGACACAAAAATTTCAATGCATTATTTAGACAGGTAAAAAAACTGCTTGGCGGGTACATTTTTTGATCTACCAACCAATCAAAAAGTTAATTTCTGACCCTGCTTATGTGACATTACTTCGTCGATTCTGGCACCCAGCAACCCAGCACAATGACATAACTAGGTAGTCGATGTAGCCTGAAGTCAATCACGTCTGCCTCTAATTTCTGTTTGTTTTGCCACCAGCTAAGGCTGTGACGTCATTATGACGTTTCACCTGAAGGGGCCTATAGACAGCTGCAAGCACTGAGAGAGGGGAAATGAGGGAGAAAGAGTGAAGGAAATTAAGATGTCTGGAGACAAGATCGTCTGTACTGTATACTGGACTGTGACAAGCAGCAGAGATCAACAGAAAGATGTGCAACCTCTCTCACTTGAAGTATTTCCAGATAAGATAGATATTTATATACTTTATTGTCCTCATGAGAACATTTGTTTGGTGTTTTTTAAGGCCCAGATACAGAAATACAACACAATCATAAAAAATATATATGCATAAATAAATACATTGATGGTACTAAAAAGACAAACGGTATACATATCATACCCGAAGCAATAATCAGCAATAATGGTATCCTGCCCCAAAAAGAAAATAAATATACCATTCCCAGGGAATAACAACCATCCAAGTACTAACATGACCCAGCCTTTAAAAATACTGTTTTATATTAAGATGTTATTTAAAATTGGAATTGATCAAATGTGAGTGTGTGTAGTTAATTGTGGGCAGATAGAAGGACTGGTCTTTTCTGTGAGTCTCTCTCTCTCTCTCTCTCTCTCTCTCACACACACACACACAATGCAAGTGTAAAATGCAAGTCAAATCTGAAGGAAATAATCTCTATTGAAGTAATTTTAGGACTGGTGTATATAGCTACAATAAATTAGATAATGTGTAATCTGGCTGTAACCTTTCATCTTATCTTTACAGACTACTATAGGACGCCATGCTCCCATGTAGCAAAATCCAGGGAGACATATAAACATCCAACTGAGATGCTAACAGAATTATATGCTGTTCTCCAAATGATTAATATGGTTATTATAGCTATCTTGTTGCAAACTGTTTAGCATACTGCATGTCACCTCACTTAGGCTCTTTCTGCTAAAGTACTCTTTCTTATGCAACTTATATTGAAAATAAATTAACCCAACACATAATTCAACAGAGGCTTTAATGGGGGGAAACAGCAACCTGTTCAGAGGCCAGTCAAAGCCTCTGAATTGGCAGCTGTATGATTAAGTGCTGGAGGAGTGCAAGAGTCAGCTATATTCTGCTGCAATCAATGATAAAGATGCCTTGACATTGCATCCGTATCTAGGCAACAGAGGAAAATCTCAAGGTTGTGATCAAAACTTTTCTTATCTCTCTCACACACACACAGATCAATACAGGCTGCTATTCAGAACAGAATGACAGGAGCGTGGCTGCAGGAGATAAGGAGCGACAAATTAGAAGAGAGATGAATGAATAAAAACGCGATGTGAGTCATCAGTCCTCGGGAAACCTTCATGTCCTCTGTAACTTCAGACAGAGGGGCAAAAGACATGCTCCGTCCTTAACATAACTACCATGGGAGGAGTAGGGCTGATGAGGGTTGGAGGTTAGAGCTAAGCTGACCCGCCAGATGGTTTGTTACACAAAGCCTTCTGGGAAGATGTCCATTGAAACTGTTTGGAAAAGGGCAGGCACTTCCAAAAGATATTTGGCATTTGATTGGATGAACCATCTGTCTATTACCATCTGTTACGGGCTAGTGTCACACCTAAACCATGCCTGTAACTGCCACTATGACTAATCCGAACCATCCAAGCCAACCATAGATTTGAAGCGTTAGCATTTGCCTATAACAACGAAAGTGAATTCAGTGTTTAGTGTTTGAGATCATGTTGACATTCAACGTCTTTTAACTCTTATTAGATAAAAAAAATGACTGCAGACTGTTAACCGTTAGTGTTTGTAAGATAGATCCGCACAATAGGCCACTATCATGTTTACACAAATCACAAGACAGTTTTTTGATCAGTATGGACAAATTAATTCACATGTACTGCATGTTGACAGGCAGAAAAAAACATAGACTTACAAATAAACAGTACATTCTTGGAAGACTTGCTCTTGGCGAGTATGCAAGAAAAGGGGAAAAACTAATATGAAAAAAGTGAAATGGCTAATAATTTGCGGTGAAAGAACGGAACAAAGTATGTGGATGAAAGAAGAACAGAAGGAAGTTGGATGGATGGGGGTGGGGGGGGGTTCAGCTGCAGTTCGGGAAAGGGAAGTGCCATGGCGTCGAAAAAGCAACCCGCAGGTTTATGACTGTATGTGTGAGTACGAATGGGGGGAGGTTAGTGCTTGTGCGTGCAGGCAAACGTGTAAATGGCCGAGTGGGTGTCACATCTTGGCCAGACAGCAGAGAAGTGTCGTGACTGAAGATTTAGACTGCTTCCTTCAAGACACGCACCCTTGTGTTGACATGCAAACACACACACACACACACACACACACACACACACACACACACACACACACACACACACACATTCATTCTTGCAGGGAAGTTGGATGCTAGATGATGTTCTCTTTATATTAATACTAAAGAAAATCGATATTTACTTGTTTCATTTTTACACACACACACACACGTACACACAAGCTTGCCATCTGGCTGGCTGGCTTCCTGTTTCTCTTATGAACCCTCCTACTGTTCATCAGGCCTGGTATCTTAACTCTTCTACTATAGCAAAGGAGTCAGCTCCTTTTGACTGGTGCTAGCACAGAATGTTGCACGCGTGTGGTGTTCTTAGTAAGTATTGAAACTATCATTTCTCCTTGTTCATGGGAGCAGGGGCACCCTGTTTATATGCTGTTATAATTTCATTTATTCTATTTTAGTCTTCCATGTTTAGTTTGCTTTAAGAGTGAAAACTGTTTTGGTGTGTTTTCAAATGTGATACGTGTTGTTGGAAACGTGTGATACGTGTTGTTGGAAACCTGTGCCCACAATGGAAAACAATTGTGGGCACAGGTGTTCATGGATTGGAGATGTACACACTGGAAGACACACACACACACACACACACAAACAAACCTCCTCCTGGAGCACAGTGTTCCTCTCTTTCAGCAGCTCTAGTTCATGTTTGGTGTGGCTTAACTGCAGCGCCACCTGCTGTTGGAAGCCAATCCGCTCCTGAATTCTCTCTTCCGTTCTCCTCCTATCCTGCCTCTCCTCTTCCCTGCTCTGTCTCTCCTGGTCCAGCTCCTCTTGTAGTCGTTGAACCTCCTTTTGGTTCTCCTCCAACTGGAGACAGGTAAAGAAAACAAAATGAATGTTAAAAATTAACAATGAATGATGTATAAGCACATACTGCATATGTGTTTTCATAAACTGTTCAGTCATGGGGCATGTTTTTGAACCCATACACTGTAGATATATGTGTTGTATGGGAGAAAACGTTGATTTTATTTAGCATCCTGAGGTGAAAGCTCTAGTCACAAGTTCCAAGCTATGTATTTTAAATGCACTGTCACCAGCCGCAGCAGCAATGCATGGCAATGACATGCAAGATCGTGCACTGGCCAATTAAAAATAACAAAATAAGTAAATAGAATATATTGTGTGTGTTATATACAATATACATTAATAAATCCAATATACATGAAAGTAATAAAGGAATAATGTGACTGTAAAACAATGAACAGTAAACCAGCATGATGGCTCTGTCTGCTGTTCAACTTCTGATGATGGCTTGCAGGAAGAAAGACTGAACCTGCTGGTTTGGGGTCCACGAGCTCCTGTACCATTTCAAAGCTAACACTTTATGACTGGGATGGCTCTGGCTCCATGGTGACCTTAAGGGTCTTCTTCCTACACCTGAGGGTGTAGAGGTAGCTGGCAGCTCAGTCCTGGGTATGCGTGCGCTATGCAGTTTACACTGGTCTCAGCCAAGTCCTGTGGTCGACAGCAGAGCAACGACCACAATGCAACGACCACAATGCAATATGTAATAGGTAATGTCCAACTAATGACAAGTACTACATGCAAGTCGCTTTGGATTTAAGCTGGCCAAATGCCAGAAATGTAAATTTAAATGTAAATGTAAATGTAAATGTAAATATAAATGTAAATGTGAATGTAAATGAGGTTCTCGAAACCTCTAGCACATCTAGTGATGTGCTAGGTGTGGTGTGTCCTCCTGGCAGATATTGAACCTGAGGCCAAAACAATGGCTAAAACCAGATGATGTTTATAATGAAAACATGCAAATAAGTAGACCAGGGATGGGCAACAGGCTGGGGCCATCCACAACCTGCATTATTATTGAATATGACCCTTTGGAGAGAAAACCTCCCTGTCCGGTAGGTGGGACATTGGCAATCAAATTCTAATCACATATACATAGCACCAACTGACATGTATCCATCTTCCAATTGAAAATCAAAGGAAGGCAGCTGCTGTTAATGATACCTTATTTTATTTTTTGATACCTTATTTTCACGTTCCTTGAAAGTCTGTCAGACAGCTAAAATGAGAGGTGAAAGAGTTCATTCATAAAATATTTGTTTAATTTGCAATATTTTTACAAGTTAATCCTTACCTTAAAAATAACATAAAACATATCTTGATTGTCAGTTTTGAGCCAGTACCAGTGATCTAATTCACTTAAACTCAAACAACTCATTTGAATAGCAAATAAGCTATGCAAGTTTCTCGAATAGTACGTAGCATTAAACATGCATTAATTACCCACAACAATGAGGAAACTGCGGTAAGATGGTGAACAACTGTATGCAAAATTGCAGATTTGGTTCCTTGGTAATGAGAAAAACATGTTGCCGTCACCAACAGCAAAGATGTCCATCCCTGCAGTAGATGTTTTTTTTCTAATTTCAGTTGGACCTTGTTTATTAATTGATGCTCTTTTTGGTTCTATTCAATCAGTAGTGTGTTGTTCACCACCTTTCTCTGTAGCTGTGTGCTGTCTCTCTGGCACCGCTGCAGTAGTAACTGGCTCTTTTCCCTGTCAATTGTCAGCTCCAGCTGCACCTCTTTGCAGAGCTCCGTCCTCTTTTCTTTCAAATGCAATGCATTCTGGGATCTCTGGTCTCCCAAGGCAGCTGCCAGCTAAGGAACCAACAAGAAAGAGGAACAATAGCTTTACACGCACCCACAACTTAATGACTGTACTGTTACATCTATTTTTGTTTTTGCAAACAAAACTGTCTCACTCTACAGCTTTAGATCATAAAAATATACTTGTGTCGCATCAAACAGATGAAAACTCAGATATTCTGTCTAGACCACATTGTATGCTTTTTCTCTAGTTCTGAACTTCACACAGCTTAAATGCATATTTTGTCTGACACCATACATTACAGGTGCGGAACAGCCATTTTTGGCTAGCCTAAATAAAACTAGTGACAAAATACAGTTATACAAATAATATTTTTAGTGTAGCCAATTACAGTACACAGCCAGGGCTGTGTAGAAGTACTGGAATATTCTTTCAGCACGCAAGAAAACAGAAAACAGTAAAGTTGAATGCGAGGAGATATTTGGTGAATTTGACAAATAGTGTAATCTTTTTTTATATTAGCTTAAAATGGTCCTTTCGCTAGAAGCGAGTTAGCCATGCAGAGAGGCGTGTCTGTGTCGGACAGCTAACCCACATGGCTCTGAGCTGACCATAACATCAGAGATGACTTTGATAACATCCATACCGCCAACATTGTGACATTAACAATAACGAGAGAAATTGGAATACAGCTGGATTTAGCTACATGATGATTTCAGTTTCTCATTTATATCAAGTACTACAAAAGATATTTAAAAACATTTACAGTAGCATATTGCTGGGTCATACCAGTACATCCCCACGGCAAATGCCTATCTAGATAAATAAGCTTATTACAGTATTGATATGATAGTAAATTCTACTGTTAAGATAGTCGGTCATCGTTTTAATTTTAGATGATTCAGGTACGGTAGGCTGTACTGTAGACAGTCTACTACATTCTTCTGGTTACAATCGACAACTCTTACTAATATAAAACGGCTACAGTATAGTAATTATATTACCTAATAACAAAAGCATATGGCTGTCCCATGATTTTGCATCCAAATCCATAGCATAGTTTAGTTTTTCTGCATTGGCTTCAGGAAATGGAAAGATCTTTAGACTACATCCAGTCTGTCTAGGTAGGATATCTGCTGTCTTATTTTGTCTACTTGTCCCATAATAACATACTTTTGACATTTTCACAACGAATATAAGTTTATGGGTAACAGATTCGATGGAGAGACAGTTTAAAGTATTTTTGTTCATCCGACACACTGCGGCACATAGCAACATCTAAGCCTTCTGATTAGTCAGATTGCCTTCAATCAAACTCTGGCGAAAGGTCCATTAGGCTAGTTTATATTCACGGACTGTACCTTTAATGCCAGAGCTACATTTCAAATTGTAAAGTAACTAGCTTTATGCTACAATATATTGACTCACATTATGCTTGCATACAAGTCCATGGGCTGCTTTTGAGATGGAATATACAATTTTGTCATTATATTTAATTAACAGTACCGAACCCATCATGTTCTTTTTTCCAACTCTCATTCTATTGCATCACCCTCTACACTGGTCAAGGCAATGGAGACTAATGCAACATTGATTTGACAGAGGAATCCTGGGAAGACACATTATTCAGAATGTCTAAGCATCGATGCCTCAAAGTGTGTTTACAGTGTAACCTAATGAAAGTTGGCTATAAAATCAATTCATGAAATGTGGTAACAATGCTCCCAATCAACAGTGTGTGGACTTCAGTTCACACATATAATTCACTTGAAGGTTTTACCCTATATTCAATCACTTTAACCCATGCACTCTAGCCTCTGACATATGTTTAAGGAAAGGAGTCAATGTGTTTCCACAGTTCCAAACAGTATAACAATAGCATAAAAGCTAGAATTGGCACATGGCCTTGTACTAATCTTTTCACAGTGGAAACTTCAATTGAACACTGGCTTCCCAGTTATGACAGTGTCATGCAACATATTTTTAGTCAGGCATGGCCAAGGCCACCATGTTTATCCACAAGCAACTATAGATCAGACAGCCATTGTCAGGGCCATGGGGTATAATGACTATGACTGTGTGCGTGATTGAGTGTGTGCATGTATGTGGGTGTGTGAGTGTGTGTTTCACAAAAAGAAGATATTAGCGTGTGAAATGTAATGTCTGTTATTGTGTGTGTATAAATGTGGTTTGTGGGAGTGTATGAAAAACTAAGATTGCATGCATTGGCTTTAAAAGTAAGATACCACTTCCTTTTTGCTTGGTGACTGTGCGTGTTAGGCTGGTGGAGTGTGTGTGTGTGTGTGTGTGTGTGTGTGTGTGAGAGAGAGATGTTCTATGTTTGTTCATTCTATTTAATTAGGTTCAGTGTATTCGTGTTAATGGCCCGTATGATGTTTCTATTATTAAATTATTGTACTTTTTATTCTCCCACTTTGAAGTGATGTGATAAAATCCCTTAGTGACTTTAACAGCAGACAGGAAAATTTAAGACAAGAGGAAATGGTTTAGGTTTCACTGTGTGTGTGTGTGTGTGTGTGTGTGTGTGTGTGTGTGTGTGTGTCAATCAGAGCCCTGGCCCGCGAGCGCCATAACGGCATCTCTGTTGCACGACTGGGAAGCCTCCCTGTTAAACTCTGATGAACTGCGACCACAGCTAGGAGTGGCAGCCAACCCACACTGAGCACAGACTAGAGAGATGTTTGGGCTTGTAGCTGTAGAAAGTATAGACCCAAACTGAACACGGTGACTGTTACATATCCCTTATCCAGAGGATCTGGCTATGTGCACCACAGCAGACGCAACAGATCAACATCTGTGACTCAACTAACCTCCAAGTGAAGGTAGCAATGTAGTGGTGCATTCACACATAGAATATTGTACAGTAGTCCTGTTCCCCACTAATAATAAGGTTTAGGTACAGTAGCAGCTGTAACTTCATTCTAGTAGTAGTGATAGCAACAACAGGTATAGCAGAAACAGTACCGGTAGTTGTATTAGTGTTATAGTACCTTTATGGCCAGCTGTTGTCTGCACTCTTCTTCCATTGTGGTTAAGGCTCTGCTGTGGGATTCTACCATTCGCTGGCTGCGATCGATCACCAACACACACATGAACAGTGACAGTACAAAATAAAAGACAACGTTAGTATAAAATCATGTCACTATTGTGACAGGTCAAATCCAGATGTATTAGTAGTATGTCGATTATGTGCAAGTATGTTGTAGGAATGAATACCACTTTATTTGTTTTTATTCTGAAAGCCCACTTAATGGCCACTTGTGATGCAGCTTGTGAGAGACATCACAGCAGTATCTCAGATATCTGTAAACAGACTCAAATAGGACGTTTGCCTTGGGAATTAATGTGCTAATTAGCCTGTTAGAGTTGGCTCGTTCCTGGAACCCTGAGGCTTCCATTAGAGAGCTATTTAATATCATTGGCCACACTGGCCTATGGACCTTTAACTACATTGCAGATACACACACACACACATTGTATAACCAGATGGATTTAAGCATGCACACGCAATGGCAAGCCACAAACAGACATAACATTTTAGCTCCACCCGACAAGTCAAGTAGCTATAAAAATGCATGCATGCCTTCTCCCATGATGCATTGTTCACACAGAATAAGCTGCACTATCAGCAGTTAAAGGTATAGTCAGTTAATTGTAAGCTAATAAACAAATCGTTGTCAAATTCACCAAATAGCTTGTCGCATTTCGCTAGCTTACCGTTCTCTGTGCGCATTGAATAAACAATCACAAATATAAACATAAACAAAGTGGTGAACACCGCTCAACAATAAAGTAGTACCATGCTTTTCTTCACAATGCATGTGTTTCAATGTGTGAGGCGGTGCTGCGGAGGGATATTGTTTTGAACTGAGCTTGAAGTTAGCAAGCGTTCTAGAGAATAACTAACCCTGCCTTTAAATAGTTAAGTGAGTGAGCCACAGCAATGTCTGTGTTTGTCACAATCCACCAGGAGATGGATGTGCTCTGAGAACGCTTACACACGCTCATAATTTGACATGTCAACATGTCTGGCTGTGTGAAGAGTATTATAACTCCCCAGAATGGAGAGCAAGAGGGATGGAAAAATTATGGAGAAATTATGGAAAGAATTAGTGTAAAATAAATAGAGGGACAGAGATGGACAGAGACGGTGAGGAAGACAATGAGTGACGGCGTGTTGGCTGGAGGGGTACATTCCATTCCATCATAGATCAGTTTCCCAAGTAGAACGTGTCCTTTGTAGCAGCTGGTGCAGTGATAAGCCCCAAGGCAGCACGCATCTTAGAAAGCAGAACACAACTGTGTGCACATTTACACCACACGCACACGCACACACACACACACACACACACACAGTTGTTCATGTGCACATCATGGATTTGATTTTAATAAATTGCTGCTGTGTGTGTTTGTTTGTGTGTGTGTGTGTGTGCATGTAATTTATGGCAGAATAAATCATTTCGAATAATGGCTGTAACTGCATTCCATTTCTCCTATGGACAGACTAATTCCAGCCAAATCCACACAAACAAACACATTTAGACAGTACATACATCAAAGCACTAAAATATAAAGATAGTAATTATGCTAATTTTGAATGATAATAATAATAATGCTGCTTCAAATAAGAAAGGTGCTTATGCTACAGAGACATTGGCCTGATTAAAAGCAGTGTATTACAACATGCACTGTATATGAACTTTATCACAACGCACTACTGACCCAAACCTACCATCTACAAATGTATTTAGTATTAATGTAACTGCTATATAAGTAATGTGCTTCAAGACGCTTTGCCCTGTTAACAAACACATGATTGACATATTTGAAGTGTCACAGTCTAGTCTGTCTAATATTCCCCATCATGTTAGCTTTGTTCTAGTCCGTGTTTTCCCTGTGTTTCAGAGTTGATGGTCTCGGTCTACCCTTCCTCCTCCAGCATTACATAACGAGCTGAACACAGCTGCTTGAATACAAATACATGGTTTGTTATGTCGTTTGTCTGCATGTTTTCATGTCCTCTCCGTGATGTATCATGAGCTGTCTGCTTGTCAAAATAATGAAAAGATAAAAATATGAAATGTGCTATTACAATTCCCTAAAAGAACATGAACTATTCTTGGCCCATCTCTCTCTCTCTGTTAGTTTTTTTGTGCCAATTTAACCTTCAGAGGGAGGTCTATGGGGATTACAGCAAGGATTGAAGGGTAAATCTGGGAGCACTCTCATTCTCTCACATATCAGCTATTAGAGTCAGGAGATTGTGCATGTTCATACAGCATGTGTGTGTGTGTGTGTGTGTGTGTGTGTGTGTGTGTGTGTGTGTGTATGTAGTGTACATGACAACTCATCAAATGCTGTACAATTAGTTCACCTTATGTTGACCTGTGTCTGTGAAACAGACAGTTAAGGTTGAGTGGTTGAGTGACATTACTTCTTAGTTGACTGTAAAACTGATGGCCGATTTCCTATATCGCTGTTTTTGTTGTATATAGATATATATATAAACACGGTTACTTGAGAGACATACAGTAACTCTGTTTGAAAGAGAATTGTCTCACACTGCCTTAGCAGTTGTCTTCCAAAGGATGACAACTGCCTCATGAAAATGAGGCAATGAGAGAGTGAAAGGATTGAGCACCACACTAAAAGTACATAGACAGACAAGAGTGATAAAATACTTTCCACTCTGTCAAAGAGACGTTTACATTACTGCAATACTACGGTGACACGACTTACAGTAACCATAGATGTATTGCCATATGTTGTCTGTATTATCACATTTTTATATTGCTTCTTTTAGGGATGTTTAAGCCAAAGTTAAACTGCTTTTTCCAAATTACGAAGTACAAGGACAGGCAGATGGGAGAGTTTAAGGAGCCACAATTTCCAGTGCAGGAAATTCCTCTGCTGATTGAAGCCCACTTGAAACATATCCTTCCACATTTACCACACCGACACCAAGCTGCAGACATACTCATGACCTTTTTTGACCTTTACATCTTTTACACTTGCCACTTTCTGCCACTTTCCACCACGCCGCACTCTCTGCTTTTGCTCAAGTGACCTGTCTTTCCGTTCGACACTTTGTGTCAGTTATTCTGAATCAAGGGCAATCTGACATGTAGCGTGCGTATGAGTGTACTTTGAGTGTGTGTGTGTGTGTGTGTGGCTTGTGTGCACTGCCCCCCCCAACACAGGCAGTGTGCATGCGAGCCAGACAACATTTGAATGAAACCACTTTGACCGCAGTCACGGTCTCCATCCCTTCCCCTAGCAATCCCTCCGTCCTTGCCTCTGTCTCCATCTCTCCCTCTCTATTTGTGTCTACCTCTGTCCCTCCATTCAAGCCTCTTCCTCTAATATGCCTGTCGCCCTGACTGGCGTTATTTGCTTTGTCAGCAAACGTTCTGTATCACAGGACCTTTCCTCTTACTTTGACCTTACCAAGCCAGAAGGCTTGGTAGGCACACAAAAGGCACATAAAAGCCACTCACACTCCAAACATGCTCAATAAGCCAAGCTCCAACCGCATTATCTTGCATCACTTTTCTCCTTATTGAAGATAATAGGAGACCAAAGTAACATCAGCTATGTAAATAGACTTAACAAAGACTGTGTCTGTCCTTTGCAAACCATAGCCTGCATGCTAAAACAAAATTTCCTAACTATAATAGCATCATGCCACGGTAACAATGGCATTACATGCGAACGGGTCCCGAGGGGATCAAAGATGAATGTTGTTTACAACAGACTGGTTGTCAAGACAACGGTCAGGCAGTGGATGGTGTTCATGGTGGGGATGGGAGGGTATAACTGTAGGGTTGCAGGGGGAGGAAAGGGGGGTGGGGGATGCCTGAAAGAAGAATGTATTGTGAGTGTTCGCGTGTCCTCTCATTGGTGCACCAATGGTCAGTGGCTCTCAGCCTTGTAATGTGGATTATTGAATGTAAAAACCAAGTACATGTGTGTGTGTGTGTGTGTGTGTGTGTGTGTGTGTGTGTGCACGTCAAGTGGTGAGGACACAGTAGCCCTCCATTTCCTCTCTTGAGTCTTTGAAGATCTGAGAAACACACACACACACACACACACCATGTAGACACAAGCATACACCCTTGCTGACACTGTGAGTGCACACAAACGCACACACACACACACCCTTGCTCACGCTATGAGCACACAAACTCACAGAGATTAACACACACACACACACACACACACACACACACACACACTGACCGTTGGGCCTGTAACAACAGCCCAGTTCAGATGAGGACACATGAGACAAACAGGCTTTTCTGTCTCTTTGTTTTGTGGGAACCAAGGCTGGTGAAGGAGGTCAGGCTGTTCATAACCTCACAGTATAACCAAATGGCTTATTTGTATAATAAACAATAAGGTCTACTTGTAAAAGTTAAAATGATCCTAGACTGAGAGCATAAATGACACAGTGCTTTCTCGATTTGGTATCGTTTTTAAGTGCCAATACCTTAATGCATATAATGTGATGTTGATTTAACACCAAATATTAATATTATAGTCATATATGGAGTTTGTCTTTTGTGGATATCTTACAATATTGCTCTTTAAGAGAATCTAGACAAATGAAGAACATGAATTACTGTCTAGATTGGAAGATGTTCCTATCATGTCATAAATAACAATATAGAGCATTTTTTAAATAATGATGTCAATCGTGGGTCTCTTTTTTTGTGTGCAGAACTTGAGATTGTTTTTTAAAACAATTTAAGGCACAAAGAATAATGCATTTTAAATATTTATCCATCCATCTTCATCCGCTTATCCAGAGTCGGGTCGCGGGGGCAGCAGCTCCAGCAGGGGACCCCAAACCTCACTTTCCCGAGCCACATTGAAAAGCTCTGACTGGGGATCCCGAGGCGTTCCCAGGCCAGTGTGGAGATATAATCTCTCCACCTAGTCCTGGGTCTTC
>JAODTR010049286.1:0-18402 GCA_025399935.1 Amblyopsis rosae
TTGTCAGCACATTCAACTATGTAAAGACGAAAGTATTTCATACGATTAGTTCATTCATTCAGATCTAGGATGTGTTACCTTAGTGTTCCCTTTATTTTTTTCAGCAGTGTATTTGACCTCCTGTTACCTACTATTGTTTGAAAGAAGCTGATGTGAAATTTTATAATATATAGGAGTTGAGTGCAGCTATAGATGGGACAAAGTATTTTTTTACCTTTTTTAAATAGATTTTGATCTCAACAAAACTTATTTTACAAAAGCATCCTGGCTAAGACAGCAGCACAACCAACATACTGTATTGTCAGACATAAAACACAAGAATATATAGTACAATATGATTTAAATTACAAAAGTTAATTGAAATAAAAAAATATTCAGCAAAATTTGTCACAAGTTATCATGATTTTTATCCTTTATCAGGATAAAAATACTAGTGTCTCCATCTTTCCAGTCAATCGTCACCATGGCTGAAGGCACGGCTAGCCCATTGAGATAAATATTGTGAGATTATTGGGATACTATTGCCATTTACAATTATTTTGGCCAGGATAATTTTGATGTGAAGTTTTCATATAGTCCCCAGCCATTATATCCCTCCTGCATATCTCCTAATGGATCAGTAAATGTATGTCTTTTCAAACTGATGCAGGAGTCAATGGGGAACAGTCCAGATGGGAAGGCATATGTCATCACAGGAAAATGGAACCCCAACATGGCCAACTTCCAGGCACTGAACGAGGACACCCCTAAAGGTACATTCTCGACAAACCTGTGTATTCATACACTAATAACCAAAACATGCAATCAGCTAAATTAATATCTTCTACACTCTTAACATTTAAGGAAGGCGCAAAAAACTCCCATTAACCAAAATCTTTATGCAGAAGAATTTCTTTTTGTTAAATGATAACATTCCACCAGTTTTTGTTTTCCTAATTTGATATGTACTGTATATGGCATATTCATATGGAATTCTCAACCTTAATGTGTCTTGTCCCAGCTTCTACAGGGAATTACCTCATCATTATTGATACATTTAGCAATATCATTGGTTTAACAGATTGCCCACCCAAGTAACAGTTCTCTATGGAAATAATGTTCATAGAGTATTTAAACCAATATAGTTTTTACTATGAACCTGTGCCCGTAGTTAATTTGTTATCACATGTTAAGATCACGATATACTTGCTTTTAACTACGTGTACGCAAGATGGCCACCATACGTATCGGGCTCCTTTGGGGCGTAGTTTGTGCGCGTCCTCAGAAATAAACGTTACGCGTGCGCATGATGCAATACAGCACATGAACGTGGGGGCAGTGTAGTAGGATCAGACAGTCAGAAAGTTAGTAGAGCTAGTCCTTAATTACCAACATCTATATGATTGCTCCATGCCGCTCCACATTTTGACATGTTGGTTGTTGTTGAAAGTCTGAGATAGTCGAGGAAAATATTCCCGACTCGGCCCTGATCTGCCTCCTACTGGATATATGTTAAATCCTCCAAGCAGACGCAAGGTACACAGTCAAGTATGTGAAAAACGCCTTTTCACGACGCAGCCGCTTCTCTACGTGTACGTGTTGCACAAAAGCAAGTATATCGGGGCCTTAAGACACTAGATTTGAGAAGCACCTGCTTGCTGCCTGGTGGTATATCATGACATTGTCTTCAGTTTGAAGGCTGTTGCTTATAGAGCCATTTATCATTCCTTGACAGTGACAAAGACGGCTTGTCCTCTTTGATTAGTGTGGACATTAAATAGATGGGAATCCCTGTTCAGCATACCCCTGATTATTACCAATGTCCTGATAGCTAAATGGTTATATCATTACATGCCTGTTCTATGTTGTCATCACTATTACAAAGTATCTGCAAATGTTTTTCCCGGCTAGTGACATATCTTTTAAATTCAAATTTAGCAATTTACACACCGATTAAATGATAATAATATACAGTATATATTATATGTAGACTTGTTAGTGTATCTTCTTTTTCTGTTCAATGGGAAGCCCTGCAGCCCTACAGCTGTACATATCTGGACTTGACACACACACACACACTCACACACACACTCTGTGTCCAGACAAGCAGGTGTACATGACTGTAGCTGTGGATCTTGTGGTGACGGAGGTATTGGAGCCGGTGCGGTTCCTGCTGGAGGCGTTAGTCCGTGTTTACCCTCCCAATGAACGCTTCTGGTACTTCAGCCGCAAGACCTTCAGCGAGAGCTTCTACCTGCGCCTTAGACAGGTACCCTCCCCTACCTGACAGACAGACAGGTACCCTCCCCTACCTGACAGACAGACAGACAGACAGACAGACAGACAGACAGACAGGTACCCTCCCCTACCTGACTGACAGACAGACAAGTACCCTTCCCTACCTGACAGACAGACAGGCGCCCTGACCTACCTGAGAAACAGACAGACAGACAGACAGGTGACCTACTGGAGACATATAGGTCCACTCTTCCTGTCTCTCTCTATGCTGTGGGAGTGCACCTATGTCTAGCATGTGGAAATGCACATGCTAACACAGGCGCTGGTAGACGGTAGAGTAAATGGAGTGCCTGTGACAAACTGTACCTCCCTTCAGGGTGGAGTGAAAGTACCCTGGCCCTGAGGTGTGAGGGTTTGGTCTGCCTCCAGTAAAAACACCATCCATCATACCTTTAACTGGATGACAGCTGAGAGGGGGGGGGGGGGAGAGAGGGGGGGGAGAATTCAAGGGCATTCAGAGCCAGAGCGTCCCAGAGGAGCCACAAAAGCTAATAGGAAATCAGACACACACACACAGAGAGAGTTGCATTGGCCCCCTGTGCCCCATGTGTTGTGGTGAATAGTGTGTGTCGTGTCTCTTTTAATTGCACATGGTTAATTAACGGCCGGCTGCTTATCTCATCTGCAGCTGAAGCGCTAATTAAAAGATAATATTGTCTGCTGTTTAGTCACAGGAAATTACAGCACCAGGCTTCTCCATTCTCTGGACGCATTCTGTGTTGCCCAGGGGCCTCGCTACCCAGTTAGAATGATCTTACTGTACACATAAATGCACGCTGTGTGTGTGTGTGCATGCGTATGCAGAAGCCCGAGCAGAGCGGTCAGGACGTGGTCTACGAGGTGCTCAGTCTGCAGCGGGAGGCAGAGAAGACTGAGGATGCAGGGGCAGAGGAAGAGGAGCCCGACCAGGGTCTGTACTGTAATGTGGTCAACGCATATTCAACACTCTCCGCTTTGGGCTGTTGCACATGTGACATAATAACCTCAACCGGAGCATGGCCGCATGCGCTCTGCATGAGGACCCCCCCCCCCCATGTTTCTGCATAGCTGCGGACGTCTGGGTTGCCATGTCCATACCCCAACCTGCCAAAAAGAAGCGGAAACTCTATCCCAGAATTCCACGCCATTGTCCCTCTTAATGAAAGCAATTAGAAAGACAACGGGGCATTCCGTGCGCGAACATATTCGCCAGCACGCCAGCGCGTTCACACGTTTTGTGCACGCATGTGAAATCAGTTGTTTTGCCTTAGTGTATTACTGTTCCTCTGCATCTCAATGAAGTAGACAGATGGCGGTTCTAGCGCGTTCCAGACTAGGGAGCAGCAGAGGCTGAGGATAAGAGTGGTACTTACTGTAGTGCGTTATCTCCGGTGCTGCCTCCGCATCAATCAGCTGATGGGGTCACGGTGACAGACAAAACGGGGCCAAACTAGCGCTTTCTGTCGCGCTGCTCATTCGGTACAGTGGGTTCACTGTTCAGTCACGGATGAAATTGCTTAAAAGAGCATAGGCTACTGAGATCCCAACACAAGTATGATCTTTCACAGTTGACACCGTCAAGTGCACATGCAGCTGTCAATCATCAATCAAACCATGCGTACCGAATATCAACCCTAGCTCAGTAAAGAGGAACACAAACAAAGTGGGGAACACCGCTCACTACAATGAGATCCTAGCCGTGGCACATTTCCAGTGTTTGGGGTGGAGCTTCTGGATTTTGACTGTAGCCCATAAATCCATGGCATAGGATGAAAGTGGCCTAAAAACACACAACCAACATTTTTCACTTGTGGTCGGGAAATCCACGGACCTGGCAACTCTGTCTGAAGTGCCCTTTAGCAAGGCACCTAACAAGCTCTCCCAGCTCTGGGTGGTGGATACGACCAGCTGGATGGAAAGTTTTCCTCTAGGGACATAATTAGCATTAATAAAGTAGGATCAACCTAATATTGGTGTGTTGCCAGACTGTGATGGTGTTACAAGGGAGACTATTGTCCGGAGATGAATTAGGTCTATAAAACACACCAACATGAGACGTGTGTGTGTTTGTGTACATGTGACAGACAGCGACAGTGAAATCTCCAGCGGGACCGGTGACGTCTCTAAAGACTGTCCAGAGAAGATTCTGGAGTCATGGGGGGGGATTCTGACTCGCTGGTGAGGAGGAGATCACATCGTCTCAAGCATTTAGTTTGTGTGTGTGTGTGTGTGTATTCATGTATGCATGCATATACAGTATATTTATTAGGGCTGAGCAATTAATCTAATATTAGTTAGATTTATTAGATCTAATACATCTGTACATCGTGTAATTTGTGGAGGACAGAATTACTTAACGGTCAATGGAAAGCAAAATAACCAACCAATTTGGTTGGCTGAATTCAAAATCACACCGAAAACCTTTTTTTAGAACTATTCTCTTTGGGGGTTGTCTTGCTGTTCCCTCTCCGGTCTCACTCACACTGAGCGCCTCATGTACTAATGTGTTAGCACCAGTTTTAGGTGTAATTTCGTCCCATTTTGCACCTTAAAACATGTATGTACGAACAGCGCGTGCATGGCTAAACTGCGTTTATGCCTGCTGCAGGAACGTAGGAACTTGCGCTTTCCTGTTCATGCATATTCATTCATGGGAATGATTGGGAGTGTCGCACAAACACATTGGAGGAGATGCGTAAGGAGAGAGTGATATTTCGTTGAATGCATGAAAACTGCGATGGTAAGCTCAACTCGGTTTTGTTGTGAAAATGCTCTGCCTCCAAAAAAATGTTATGCTAATGCGTTTCTTTGAACGAGGCAGCAACGGCAGGAGTAGTCATCCGAGCAAGATGAAGACACAGGCCAAGGAGATGTGCTGAGAAGATTTGATCGCTTGAGCACTGTTATAGTCACCCAAACATTCTTATTTTGGATAGAATTATGACCCTGTTCTCTTTAGGTTTGATGATACATATAGACTAGTAGGCTATTAACAAATAGGTCTAGTTTATGTTTGTTCCAGTTTTGTTTTCTATGTCTGAGAGTGAGCTGTTTCATTGCTTTCGGGACACAACGTACGGATAAAGACTGCAACATAGGCTACTCGCGTGTCTACTACAGGTTTAGAAGCCGGTGCCAAGCGCTGATTATGTCATCAGCCGCACGTAAAATGTGACGGCAGAGCGTGCGATATGTCTGGCTGCGCTCGCTTTTACGTTGCGCTTGCTAGCGTGTGTACATGAGGCCCTAATGCTAAGTGTGACATATTGATCTACCAGAGTTTTGTTGGTGTTGTACTGTCGTTTTAAGTGCTCTCTTAGTTCTTTTTAATATGTACGTTTGCGTGCGTGTGCTCCAGGCAAGGTAACCTATCATCCAGACCCCGGGGACTCTCCTCCTTGGTTCGGCCCGGAATTCCCGAGGCTCTCCGAGCGGAAGTTTGGCTGCTCCTGGCCGGTTGCCATAGCGACCTCACACTATTGGAACGCTACCGCACGCTCCTCACACAGGTAAGAACCCACTTACAGTACACACCTGCAGTGCATGCACACGCATGCAATCACACACACGCGTGCGCGCGCACATACACACACACACACACACACATACACACACAAACCCATTTATTGAAAGGTACAGATAAGGTGACAGAACCCACATAAGCCCTACACCACAATAGACTATATTTTTATCAATTATAGTCATTCACCATTTCTTCCTGTGCAGCAGCGCCTGGGTAAATCTGTTCCAAAATATAAACTGAGAATTGAAGGGAGTACCTCTTTACAACCTTTTTTATATATATATATAAAATAAATGTTCAATGTTGTCCTTGTTATCCAAGATTGTTCTTGCTCAGCTGGCTGGGTTTCAACATACCCCACATATGCACGAGGGCATACACACACACACATGCACCATCCCCTCAGGCGATCAGAGACATTCTCATATGTGATGTTGGTGTGTGTGTGTGTGTGTGTGTGTGTGTGTGTGTGTGTGTGTGTGTGACATTTAAACAACCTTTTCCTCTCCCCGGAGCCAGAAAATAGCCCAGTCGGGGCACTTCAAGGTCATCCAAGGTGACCACTGACTGGATTGATATTTAGTGGTAGTAGTGTGGTAATAGTGGTGGTGTTATTCTGTTTAGCTTTCCACCTGACATGTATTATCTAACAGTTTAACAAAGGGATTTATCATTTGGTATAAATTGTAGCTTCCTGGTCTGTAAAACTTGAAATAATATGTTTATAAATTAATATGCCAGCAAGGAATTGATTCAGTTCAAAATGTAAAGCTAGAATTGCCCTCATGCTTGAACCCAAGAGGAACAACATGTGCCGTTGAGTAAGGGGCAAACTCTGAATTTGAGTGATCTTAACAAGGTTTTAAGAAGAAGAAATTGTTTGCGGCCTGCTGACTGTCAGATTCCTTCTTTATTTTAAAATATATTTTGGGATCATGTTCTCGTGTTACAGGTGGTTACAGCAGGAGGGAGTAACTATTTTTTTTTGCTGCTTCATTGAGATGAAGGGTTAGACTTATGAACCCCACTGTGTGTCCAGTCATGTCAGCATTTTTCTGCTTTCATCTAGTAAAATTCACTTTACAGGTCAAACTTTAAAGGTCAAGTGCATGTATTATGGCAATACAAGCCCACATATAGGTGTTCTCGCTGTGGGATGTAATTATGCATGTTCCCCTCAAGGTCACTATCTCAAAAAACTAGATTAAAGTAGTTTATTATATATATTATATATAATAATAATAATAATAATATATAGTATATTTGAACAGAAGGAAAGAAATCTGGAAAGGTATGCTAGCAAGATTGACACTAGAAATCTGAATCCAAACAAAACTAAGGGCTCTGCTCACTAACGTGGATAGTGAAACTTCTTTCCTCAAGGATACGATTTCTATTAAATTTAAGACATTCAAAAAATAAAACCACTGTTTAAGTATTTCAGATTACATTAACATAACAAAATAAGACTATAAAATCAAATGTTACTGTTACACGTGACAAAACCACAGATATACAAGTATACGGATATACGTTTGCTATTGTAAATTTGTAGTATAATGTGGGTGTCTACAGTCTAATGGTATGTCTAATAAATGTTGTGTATTATACATAAACTGTGTTATTGTAATTTGGATTTGTCAGCCCCAAGTGTTTCGTAGCTTGAGGCACTTGTTGTGAGCTCTGAGGCGTTAGCACCACTAACCCATACCTGTTTCTTAATACAGAAGTTGTACTTACTGCCACTTTGGATAAAAGCATGTTCTAAATTACCTTTGTATTATTTATTTATATAATTATGTAGTCTGGCGAAAGTATTAATAAGATCTTGTAAAGCAGACATACATTCGTTTTTTGAGTTTGTGACACCACAGATAAAGGTGACATTAGCCAGCCTGCCAAATTATTATTTTATTTACCATATATATATATATAAATGACGTTTCAAAATCTTGAAAAAATAACCAGTCTCTCTGTTCTCAAATGCTGGAGAATTACAGTCTTCAGCAGAAGGTGCTGTAACAATACCCCATTGCGTGTCCTACAACCTCCATTTACTGGTGTTGTGCCAAAAAGTTATTTTACTTCAAAGAGATGTATACTTGTTTAAAAAAAAATAGATTGGTAATAATCTAGGGCTGCATTAGCTCTCGTGGACGCCAATCAGTTTTCGCCAGACTTTTTTTTTTTTTGGCATGACACTGCCGGATGCTACTGTTGTTGTCATAGTTTCTGTAGCCTGTTTGTTGGATTTTGTGTGTGTGTGTATACTGTAACTGTGTGTGTGCGCATATAGGCATATCTCACAAACAAGACGTAATATAGGCCTATCAGTCCTGGCGTTCGCATCTCGATAACATGGGGCCGGTAGGCTACATTTCTCAACATATTATTTCAATCACAATATTTCCCACCATTGATGTGGATAGAATTGTTTAAAGTAATTTGAATCAAATATGAAGCGCTATTGACAAGGGATAGCCTACATGTTTCAGAGAGACTTATTCCAGTATCTTCGCGTGTTCAAGCAGTTCAAATTATTACAAAGGCTATTACGCCTTTTATTAATCTCGTCCCTGTATTGCGCTCTCATTGGCTGTATGTCTTCGCTGCTGTCATTACCAGTCACAACACCATTCATACAGGATTTAGCCTCCCTGACAGGTCCAGATATTTAACCTGCTAAATATCCAGTCGGGCTTTGCGACGCCTCGCCGACATGTCGCAGACACTCTCAGCTCTCGTTGTAAGCAATTCACACTACACGATAGTCGCTCATTGGAGCTAGCTGTGATTTCCCTCTGAGTTGGGGCTTTTCTCTGCGAGCTCAAAAAACTCGCAAACGAGCTGAAAACTGGGCTAAAATCAAGTAGTGTGAACCCGGCATTATTATACATGTCGGACAGCTTCACATAGTCATGGTGACTTCATGACATTTTAGAATATGTTGATACAGTGGCGGCATAAAAGAAGTAGCGGTGGGCCGCCGATTTGATTGATTTGAACAAGAGAATGCTGACTATAACTTGGACAGCCTGTCTGAGCAGCATGAGCTGGTCTAGTCTACTAAACAAGTAGCTTTCAAATAATGCTCATTGACTTTGCACCCACATTGAGCCCAATTTGGCAATAAAGGCATAGCTATCAAACTGTAGGCTGTTGAAGGACAGCCTAATGTTATCAGTACCTTGTGATGGAGCAGGAGAACTACTGTGCTGATTTAGTCGCTCTCTATGCTTTTATATCCTTGTGGCATTGAGGGCAGGGGGTCATCTAAGTGGGGGACTACACACATGAATAATCGCCCGTTTCTGAACCTCCCAAAAAAATCCTGAATACAGAAATTATGAAATACAGTTTAACGGCCTAATTCCACAATACAATACTACATAGTTAACAGTGTTTTCACATGTTTACGGGAATGGGTTTATAATATATACACACATATATATATATATATATGTAACTTATATGCTTTACACAGACTTTAAAACAAAAATATAATATTTATAATAAAAAAAAAGTATTTCCAAATAATATTGTGACTCTGCACAAAGCATTTTTAGACACCTACTTACGGAGAAATGATGTAGCGTGTAAGTTGAGACGTGTTCTCGTTCAAAAGATCCTCATAAATATTTTTTACGAATATATTCTTGGCCACCGATTGGCCACACTAGTCCCTAGCTCCTCCCTTGGCCTATTTCGCTTCGTATCTGCCGACCGTAGACATGGACACCGGCAAAGCCCGGCAACCGTTACTAAGGGGATTGATGGCTGGCAATAGAGAGGGAGAGAGGAAGGATGCAGACGGCGGGGGAGCGTGGGGGGTGGGGGGGGGGTTGTAGTTAGAAAACGGAGTGAGGGAGATAAGTAATTTGTAAATAGGAAACGTGTCCAAATATAGCTCCAGGAGAAATAGAGTCAGAATAATGCTGAGAGGGGAGGGCCTGTGAGTGAACAAGAGATAACGGGGGGGGGGGGGGGCATTTGCAGTGAGTGAGTGAGTGAGCGAGCAAGCCAGAGAGACATAGAGAGAGAGTGCCCCAGCCACAGCGCTGCTGTTTCTCACTGCAGCAGAGCAGAGGGACACCAGGTCCTCTCCTCTCTCCACAATCGTCTTGCCTGCCTGACTGCTCCCCATCGAGGCTCGCCACTCAGCCGGCTGGATGGCTTGAAGCGCTGAGTTGTCAGGCGCGCTCACAACGACAGCCTGGGGACAGTGAGAGAGAGAGGGAGAGAGAGAGAGAGAGAGAGATTCATCGGAGCAGCGCAGCACATCGGAATGGATCTAGGTCGGTGCAAGTAATAACTTCAACTGTTTCAACGAAGCTGCGCATGAAGGACAACCCCCCCCCCCCCCCCTTCGCCCACATCTCCTCTACGCTCCCTCCTCTCTTTAGGATGTCAAGGCTTAAACGCGGAGGGACAACAAGTTTATGGTGTCAACCAGGCGGACACAGCGGGAGTTAAGAGGACTCTTTCCTGACTTTGTCGGCTCATTTCATGTTTTGGGACACTGTGTTTCTTTTTCTTCTTTCCAAATGAGGATTAAATAGGTGTAAGCTTTGTTACTGACCCCCCCCCACACACACACCGTACTCGGTCAAGACGGCACGGGGATGCCTCGTGAACAGACGAGCGCCGCTGCACGGACGCACGCACCGGTGAGAGAGCGGTGACTCTACGCCCGGCCCGTTGCGCTAACGCTCGTCTTGCGTTTGGATTCGCTCGATAGCCAACACTGCTCTGCACCGGCTCAGCCCAGAGGACGCACCACACACACACACACACACACACACCTTGCATTGGCTTGAAACCAGGTCCCGTGTACAGCCTTCAATATATATACATACACAACTATAGAGTTTATTTCGTCCTCTTGCGCTCCTCTCACCCGAGTCTCCTCTCTGCTGTTGTGAGGAGAGCCAGACCTCCTCAGACGTCTGACCACTGACCCCGTACTCCTCCTGCTCCGCTCCAAGCCACCATGTGAGGGCAGTGTGAGCGCGTGGAGGAGGAGTATATTTACAAAGGAAGGCGGCTGCTGCGGGGAGGAGGAGGAGGAGGAGGAGGAGGAGGAGGAGGAGGAGGAGGGAGGGGGCAGCTGGGCTGTGTGTTTGGCTCCAGGTGGAGGCCATCTGCGCGGCTTGCTGGCAGCCCCGGCCACAACCATGAACCAGTCGGGGCCGGCCCCGCCCCTGCCCGCTAACGGCAGCCTGGGGGAGCTGGCCTCCTGCCCTCTGGGCTGGGGGTCGCACCTGCAGCCGTGCGTGCCGGAGACGGCCGTCATTCTCCTGCTCACCATCCTCATCATCGCCGGCAACCTGACGGTGATCTTCGTGTTCCACTGCGCGCCGCTTCTGCACCACTCCACACCCAGCTACTTCATCCAGACCATGGCGTATGCCGACCTGCTGGTGGGGCTCAGCTGCCTGGCGCCCACCCTGTGCTTGCTGCACCGGCCGGCCACCGTGCCGGAGCCCGTCACCTGCCAGGTGTTCAGCTACGTCATCTCGGTGCTCAAGAGCGTGTCCATGGCGTGCCTGGCGTGCGTCAGCGTGGACCGCTACCTGGCCATCACCAAGCCGCTGGCGTACACGCGGCTGGTCACGCCGTGCCGCCTGAGGGCGTGCATCGCCCTCATCTGGCTGTACTCGGCCGCCGTCTTCCTGCCCTCCTTCTTCGGCTGGGGAAAGCCCGGTTACCACGGCGACATCTTCCAGTGGTGCGCCCGCTCCTGGCCGACGTCGGCGCTGTTCACGTGGCTGGTGGTGCTCCTGCTGTACGCCCCCGCGGCGCTTGTGGTCTGCTTCACCTACTACCACATCTTCCGCATCTGCCAGCAGCACAACCGCGAGATCAGCGAGCGGCGCGCGCGCTTTCCCAGCCAGGAGATGGACGGGGCCGAGGGAGGGGCCGGGGGCCAGCAGGGGGGCCAGGGGCCCGACCGGCGCTACGCCATGGTGCTGTTTCGCATCACCAGCGTCTTCTACATGCTCTGGCTGCCCTACATCATCTACTTCCTGCTGGAGAGCTCCCACGTCCTCGACAGCCCCGCCCTCTCGTTTGTCACCACCTGGCTGGCCATTAGCAACAGCTTCTGCAACTGTGTGATCTACAGCCTGTCCAATAGCGTGTTCCGCCTGGGCATGCGCAGGCTCTCACAGACCATTTGTTCATTCAGCCAGTGTGCTGCAGACGACATGGACTTTGGGGAACCCAAGGCAAGGAAGAAAGCAAACCCCTCCTCCATCTGATGGGAAGAAAGGAGGTCAGAGAGAGAGAGAGAGAGGCGTTTCAAGAGGAAAAGGATCTTCCTATAGGCTATTGTGGAGAGAGAGAGAGAGAGAGCCTTCAGAAGCCTGGCAGCTGGTGAACTGCAGTTGAATTGGCCCGAACACAAAGAAGCCATGCTGTGACAGCCCCTCAAGAGCTGCTAGCAGCTCTGTTACCTCCATTTAGAGCCTGAATGTATTGCATTATGAGGATGTGGTGTCTAAACAACAAGATTGAAAGGGGCCTTTAATCAGTGCTAAGAGTTTTAGCTGGCAACTCTGTGTAGATTGCATCAATTAGAAAATGGACTCGTTTAGGCTTTCTCCGGCTTCAGTGTTTATATGCTCCCTCTGTCCTCAGCCATGCTGATAGCTACAGTAATGAGAGACACAGTGTAAATTCTAAAGGATTCACAAACATTTTGCTCAAGCATCTAATGTGATGCAACAATTTACTTTTGCTTAGACTTAGTGTCTACTTATTTCTGTTAAAATCTGTTCCAGTTTATGTTATTCCATGGAACAAGATTTGCCGTGTAGGTTGGAATTCTTTCCACAATTTATTAGCATATATATGTGCCAACAGCCCTTATTAGTACAGTTCGATGTAGTGGGCCTGAAATAGCCTACATTAGACTTGCTAAAGATTGTGAGATGTAACTGTTACATAGTCTTTGGCCTTGACTGTTTTTCCAAGTGAGTAAGCCGTCTTTGCCACCTGTTTTGTAATGACACAATAGGAGAGACATTGGAGAGCACATATTTTTCAGGTTTCATGCCAATAGTACAGGGATATTTCTGTCTTCCCAAATCATTGGTCATGTAAAACAAATGTCAGACACCTCCTATAGGATTTTATGAGTGAACAAAATGTATGTTTAAGATTGTGTGCGTTTGTCTGAGCATAGAGGTCTTGAACCTGTACTTATTGGTCTTTAAGGTTAAATGATCACTTTATAATAATGGCAAGATTGTTTTCTGTCCAACGTACAAAAATATACTTATTGACATAATTCAAATTCATTATTTACAAAAACTTAAACCAATAGAAGGTCTAATCACACATTTAGTGTGTTCCCAGAAAAAGTTTAATAACCAATGTAACCTTAAAGGTTAAAAAATGCTGGAGCCTATTTTCCTTTTAGACTTTCATACAGTATATCATTTTTTTACATTATTCCATTCTTTTCTAGATGGGGAAAATGCTCTCCAGTAGATATCCAACAATTATAATTATAAATGTCATATTAAAAACACAATTCAATGTGAACCTAAAGGAAAACATACAGCAAAAGTAGAGCTACAATTTCCCTTAATGTATTTCAACATGGAGAATTTGTCTTGACTGATGTAGTAACAAGACATGTTGTACTAGTCTGTAAAGTGTAATTACAGGTAGAATAGAGAGACTAGGGTGCTGTTATTGGTCAGTTGTCTGGGAGTTATTGTGACGAGCTGTTCAGACTACATTTTGCTGTGTATGTAGTATAATGATGCCAAACTGAGAATCTTTTTAGTCAAAAGTGTTGGATCTAAGAGTTTGATTATTATCGTATATATTTATTACTTAATTACTATATGTAAAATTGTTTGTTTAAAAGAAACTAGACAAATGGACCAAGAAGGAGTGTTTTTATTAAGTGACAGTACACACAACATATTTTAGATATTTTGTCAAAGGCTGTGTATTCCAATATATTGTAATAAAGATAAAAATAGTAGAGGTGATCTAGCTATCTGAGCAGTGTGTTGGTGTGAGAATATGTCTGTGTGTTTTAAGCAGTATGCATGCATGTACCAGAAATTAGAATGCATTTACCATACAGTAGGGCTCGGCAAGGATGCTACACGTTTGAGCTCTCTCCACTACTATCCCTGTCTCTCTGGTCCCCACACATTTTGTAGTTTAACTTGAAGGCCGTTGTGCATTTTTGGACAAGTGTGTGGATTCCAAGGTAAGCACAGTTTCTGCTGTGAGCTAGAATGTATTATTTGAACAGAAATAACATAACATACACTCATAAATAGATAATGTAGACAGATATAGACAGATAATGTCAGGAAGTACAGTATATGTTTCCTCCGTAAAATAAAATGCTTCTTCTAACAGAAGGCCCTTGGTAGTACAGTATGTGCCATATTGCTATAAAGCATTACCCAGGCTACATGGATTCGTACAGAGCCATTACAGAATGGAGGCTACGGTTCGTTGCATGGACTTGTATATAGAATACACAGTATATGATAGATGGATGAGCATAGTGCAGAGGCAAAATGCTGACCCTAATCCCTCCCCCTCAACATTCATATAATAAATAAATGTACTGTGGTCAATAAAACAAAACCAGCCAACGTTTTGCTTTCCACTCACACTAACTGTATCTGAACTGTGTATGCGCATTTCTTTATTTATTGATCTCTCTATGAGATTGCTGATTGTGTCCAAGGAACCCCTCTTCAATAACGTCAGTCCAAACCGGCCTACTCCAATTCCAGTTGTCCAACTCCGTTGTCGTTTAGTGCATGCGATTGGCTGTGCGGACCACTCCTCACATCTTGGCCAATCACTGCATAACCGGAGACTTCCTTCCCCGGGAGAGACAACTTTTCCTTAGTGTGCCAGTATGTTTGTGCATTCTTATGCATGTACTTGAGGGCGGGGAAGCACTAGGTACGTTTTAGGCACCCTCATCAAGTACAGCAGTAGTGATTTGTTAAGCACACTAGGTAAGTGTGTTTAACCACTGTGGTTGGTTATTGACAGAGCAAAGATAACTTTTTACTTGGAAACCAGAGCTTTTAGTAGGATATTATTTTGTTGTTCTGTTTAGGTCCTTTCCTCTTTCAGTTACATATATGAACATGGTCTTACCAAATAACTGACAAAGGGTTAAATATCCCTCAAATCTTCGACATACTGTAACACTAACCTAATCATTGCGGTTGCTATATGCAATGTTTTTATGCTTAGCTTCAAATGTACTGGCAAGGAATGCGTTAAATTTCCAACACAACTTTTAGTCTAACATTCAAATTATTGACAGCCAACATAAAGTTTAAAATGTGAGAGAAAATAATCAGAAAATCTACATATTTTCACTTTCATAATTTAATTTGAATGTATTTTTTCTACTTGCTGCTTAATGAGTCTAAATCATAATTGTGACCGGGCGACCGCACACACACAGTCTTGTTTCCAATGTTTACCATGGTGTGTTGATGATAGGAACATGTAGTTTTAATTAATCACTGTAATTTTGGAATTACTTAAAATGAGCTCCATAGTGATCGATGTCCCTCTTTCTATTTGAGCCCCTGTCCCTCTCTGCAAGTCCCTGCATGTCAGATACACTAACGTGTTCTGACAGATGCCCACTCACGACTCCCTGAACACATGCGTTCGCAAGCATCATCTGTGTATGTGTGTGTGTGTGTGTTGCATTGGAGTGCTAACCATCTGGGCCTCTCTGGTCGGCGCTCTTTTTATGACAGAGGTAACCGAATCGGACTGCAGTCCCCTTCCTATGACCTCACAGAAATGACAGGCACACACACGCCACACTCACGTCTCTGCCACCAACACATTGCTGTGATCATGTGGTGGAAGCTGGCAACATGTATGTGTGAACCATGGGTTTTCCTCCAGTTTCCACATGACATGCATCTAAACCTGTTCTTCAACAACTTCCCTACTTCCCAGTATGGGCAGGGATAAACAGTTCGTTGGGAGGGGAGGTGTGTGTGTGTGTGTGTGTGTGTGTGTGTGTGTGTGTGTGTGCACGCACGCATGCATGCATGCGCGCTTTCTTCCCTGTAAGAAAAGACCTTGTTCCTCACATTGTAGGTGCCAGCTGTGGTTACCTTGGCGTCTGTGATGACAGACTGATGTAGATTCCTGCTGCTTCCCTAGCCATGTCACCATGGCAACCCCAAGCCGAGCAAAAGTGTCTTTGAAGTTTATAAATAGAACACAATTAATGTGGATATTAGCAGTCCTGTTTATTCATGTGTTTTCTATCCAGACGGAACATTCAGTGTGCATGTGCGCGTGCATGTGCGTGCACAACATTCAGAACTTTCACCCAGTTCGCCATCTGCCGTCCTATCAAAGACAGGAAGTTGAGCTCCTGTACTTGTTGACTGAGGCTGTCGTCATGCCTACCGCAATGATGTTTTTTTTTTTTCTTCCCCATCCCTAATGTGAATGAAGGGGGGGGGGGGGGGGGGGCCGAATAAGTAATGAGCAAATACAGACGGTGTCCTCAGCAGAACTGGAGTGACCACATTACTTCATCCTGCAATATTCACCTTCACACCTTTCATTCTCTCACACACAAACACACACACACACACTCCAAGGGAGCCTAGGACAGAGGCGTGTGTTAATTACCTGTGAATGTCACCACATAGATCATCTCCCAGCATCCCTTCCTGCATAAAGAAAGATGAGGAGCACTCGGGGAGCCAGCTGTGTCACTGTGTTGGCTGGGTAATATCTGCCTGTGACTGCAGGCAGCGTGCATGCAGTTGGCCTCTTCAGCCACACACTTACTGTATGTTATCTGCTAGACACCATGGCACATGGTCATCTGTACTGTCTGTCTGTCTGTCTGTCTGTCTGTCTGTCTGTCTGTCTGTCTGTCCGTCTGTCCATCCTGTCCAGCTTTCTAAGACAGTAAGGCCCCCTTCCTGTTGGGAGCAGCGCAGGCTTTGACAGACCGTGCCCTTTGACCTTCCAGTCTGCCACTTCATCTCTGTCCTCCAGCACGGCCCACAATGCACCACTCCACTGGGTCCCAACTGTCACGGGGAACGGTGCCCACAGTTTCCTCAGTAAACTGGGATATCTGATGCATTATAACAAGAGCTTTGTCGATTGTTTAATTACATCTTTACACAGCTTTTTAGGAAATATTAATCTCAAATAGGACTATGCTGCTATAACTACAATGTGAGACCATTTGAAAGCACAAATCAGTAAACTGATGTTTACAATGTGCATTTAACAGATGACAGGGCTGTTAAGTAACTTTAAATAATGTTACATCTGTAGCCCAATCTGTAGCTGTCAATACTGGTTACTAGCCCATTTTAAAATCTTGCTTTCTGCTAACAGTTCCATACAGGGTGGGTGGTATAAACCCACTGTTGATCTGTGGGTTTATTTTGCATTCTTGACACAGCAGTGCAGTTCCACGACCAAGGATCTAAATGAACTACATCAAGCAAACGCATTTACTTCAAGCGCTGATTTGCAATGCAATAAAAATCTACTTAATATTCTATAATCCCCGTCGCATGCAATTTGCTGTTTTGCAGCTTGCTATTAGTTAAAGCTTTCCCTCAGAGGAAGCTTGTGTCTGTCTATATAGCCTGTACTAGATGGTGTAATTATTGTACTGGCTGCTGTCATGATACAGTATACATAATCATGTTGCGAGCGTGACTTCCTGCTTTTTAATGCCACGTGAATATGATTTTTCACTAGAATATGCATTTTCTGAACACCTCCGTCTGTGTTCATTCTTTTTCTCCCGTACTGTCTGCTGCGTTGTTGACTTTGTGAAGCCGGCTGTGAGTCATTATTGCCATGTCTTCTCTACTGAGTGAACCGTGTTAGGAAAAGGGCATTAGCATCCATAAAAACAAACCACCTCTGCTAATATCAAATGCTCTCTGTTGCCCATTGGTGTCTGAAACACTTGGGAGAGACCATCTGAATCCCAGACCAGGAGCAGGGGACCTTTTCTCTCTGACCAGCTCACTTGAACTCCCCAGCTCCCAACCGCTTCTAATTATGCTGCCTTCACGTCGGATCGGAACTATGGTAAATGTGAGTTTCCAACTTGGAAATTGCACATGAACGACCTCACCAGTCATAATTCCAAGAGGGAAATTCGGAAATAATTCAGATTCCCGAGTTGTTGACTTTAAACGTTTCAACACAGCTAGGAAATAATTTGTATCCGTGATTTAGATACCTTGTGACATGGAGTACATCGCAGATATGAAAGCGTAGAGGGGTTTTGGATTAAATATGCTAATATGTTACAGCATATGTTGACAACAGCAGCTTTGACAGCAGCTTTGTCAGCGTATTTGTTTTGTTTCAGCTACCAAACAAAGATCTGAAACATACATGGGAATTGGGAAATGAAAGAATCATAAATTCTAACGTGTGCGTTACAAAGAACGAACAGTTTGAACACAACATAATTCCGACTTCAGAAGTTGGAAGTAGGAACCCCCGACAAGCACGTGCAGACAGCAGAGAGTATAACACTGCGGTTTTCATCTCAAAAGTAATCTGACAGCTATTAATTAGTATCAAAAAAGATATTAATT
>JAODTR010049297.1:0-41581 GCA_025399935.1 Amblyopsis rosae
GTGTGTGTGTGTGTGTGTGTGTGTGTGTGTGTGTGTGTGTGTGTGTGTGTGTGTGTGTGTGTGTGCGTGTGCGTGCTTGTCCATGCAAGGGACACCTAAATCTAAGTGCAGGACAGGAATAGTAAGTGGATGTGTGAGTGACCCTGACTTAGTTAGGTGTTGTATACCCTAGAACTGTGTCTGTATGACGATCCTCTGCGCTTACCTGTGCTAATTCTAATAAAAATCACATTTACATTTCAAATGGCTGTTGTTGAAGGACTTTGGCCATTCTATTGTTGCTGTTTCTTTAATGTGCAGTGCAGCAGTCAGTTGTAAAACAGGAGGCTAGCTAGTAGAGCTGTCTCTATTAGCGTTTATTACAGTATTACAGTCCTTCTCAACGCCGTAGACACATAACCTGACATGCTAGTCCATCTGGGGAGCCGTACATTGAAGCGGTTTGTAAAGGGCATGTACTTTGAAAAAAATACTTGGTAGTTGATTGGAAGAACCATCTGGTTGCTTTCGCTGTCAGCGAACCTAAACCATGCTCGTATAGCTATCAACGACACTGATTGGAAAGTTCAGTTGCTACTCGGACACATGCAAAATGGTTCCTAGGTTTTCCAGATTGATTCTCACGGCGAACTTAAACTGAAGCTCGCGAGACCATCCTGATCTCATGAGGCTAATCACACATCTGCTACATATAAATATAAGTAAACCCCTAGATTTAGACCCTTGGTTTGAAATGCACTTGGTAAGTGTTTGCATATAGAGCATTTCACGTTACAGAAGCTCAATGTTTTAGGGAGGACATTCTTAGTTAGCGAAATTAGTAGAATATAAATATTACATTTGCTTGAGCTACTACAGTAGGGGTTGACTCACAGCACAGTTATCTAAGTAATCTTATTGTTAGTCGTGTAAAAGCGACCAAACATAGCATCGCTCAATGGCTTTGGAACAACTCTGTGAAAGGACAGAGATAGTGTGTGTGAAGACTGTGTTTGGCTTGTGGGATGTCCTGATTTAGACCAGTCTGCTATATGAGATCATGGCAGTTATTCAGTTGGTATGTGCGTGTGCATGTGTGCATGTACGTTTGTGTGACAGAGTAGTTGGAGGTTAGGGTTCCACTTGGAATCAGAAACTGCAGATGCAGAGTCTCATCCCAACAACAGCAACAACAAATACAGTACACACACAAAGAGGAGTTTAGCTATATTAATTAGCTCGCATGTTGATTGTCAAATGGTTACTACTTGTACTAGTTTGAGTACGAGTTTGTTAAATGCATGTCTCATTACAAGACTTTATTGTACATTATATAAAGTCTAATATAATGTCTGTAAGTCTAGTGTGAAATCAAAAAAATAAAACAAAGTAATGTTGGAAAACAGGCAAACCAAAAACACAAAAAGAAATGTATTGAAAATTATCTGTGCATCATTTATTTTATATCTAAGATAACCTGTACATCTGTCTCCCCTCTCCCTTACTAATTGAGGGTGTTCTTATCAAGTTTAGCCAAAAAGCTGAATGCTTGCCAGCCACTCTAGATACTGGGAGAATATAGTCACACAAAATAAATACCGTACACACGCACACACACGCACGCACGCACACACACACAAGCACACACACACTACAGCAGCTGACACAGTGTTTGCTTTGGCCCAACGTGCACAGCTACAATAAAACAATAACAATATGTGCTGTACACTAATATAACAAGTAGATACAATTTCCCCTCTAGCCATTCCATTGGTTAGTTCCATAAAAAAAAGAATAATAAAAAAAATAAATGAACTGATAACCGTAAATTAGGCAGTGTAAGAAAAAATAAGAATGATAAATTATCAAAATTATAAATATTTGATGAATTATGGGTTCATTACAGTGTGATGGCAAATACCTTCGTCCACATCAGATATATAGTCCTCTGTGAGTGTTTCAGGGACATTGGCTTTACGGACTGTGTGATGAAATTAAAGAAAGGGTTAAGGAGGAAAAAATCTATGCAAAACAATATCCAACAAAAATATTGAAAAATTACTAAGGAGATTCCACTCCAAATACAGCATGCATATATTGCTGATCAGTAGGTACACATTCCAATGCAGTGTTTTATCAATATACTTATTTTTGATACTTTTGGAGTGGAAAATCATCAGCAGTAATCATGATAATATGAAAATATAGGATGTAAAATTAATATGGTGTGTTTTCTTGACCACACGACATAAAAATTGTGAACACTGCTACCAGAACATCTGGTGTCCTTTAGAAAACAGCTCCCACTCACCACATTATTTCATAGACTAGTTCGCCCAAGGACACCGTGACACCCCTCAGAGAGAAGGTTCCTAACTCACGGATATTAGCCGAAGCACATTACCTTCATCGTCTGACATGTCCAACACTTCATTCATGGTCTCTGGTACGTTCATCTTGTGCTTCTCTGTCACAGTCTATGAGAGAGCAGATATTCAATGAGTTTCGCCAACCCCAGAATGCTTCAAATTGAGTGTTACTAATTACTAATTACTAATGGCAGAGTGAGGTGGCGCTTGTGTGACCTGTTTCTACTGTACTGTATGTATCACACACACAAACCTGAGTGGTAAGTGTCTCCTCGGTGACCACCTTGAGTGTGTCCACCACAGAGATGTAGCCAAGCCTCCTAGCTATAGACAGGGCACTGTTGCCATTCTAGAGAGAGGAGGCAACACAGTTATCCAGACACCGGTACCCTGAACCATCTGACCAGGGCGCTTGTCTGTAGTGCCAGTCTGTCTAGGAGGGGTTAAAGATTCACACGTGTGTGTGTGTAATGTACTAACAGCAGTTAGCTCATTGGGAGAAGCTCCGTATTGCAGTAGCAGGTTGATGATGTGCGTGTGTCCCTGCTGGGCAGCCTGGTGCAGAGGTGTGTAACCATTCTGTGGATGGCAGCAGACAGAGAGAGAGCAGAGAGCAGAGAGAGAGAGAGAGAGAGAGAGAGAGAGATTAAGGTAATTTAAATACGCATACATTCTGTATTCAAACACACATACTGTAACATGCTGTACACATGCTGTACACGCACACAACTGCACAGAAGTTACCTTGGTCTTGGCGTTGACCCTAGCCTGGTTTTTCAGAAGGAAGTGGACCATTTTAACGTTGCCATAGTGACAGGCCACATGGAGAGGTGTGTAACCCATCTGGGAAAAGGAGAGAACAATCAATGAATGGTTAATAAAGTAACTGATTATCAAGATGAGAGAACAAAGCCTCTAAATTAATTTATGTTAATGTGGCTCATACTGGATATTGGTACTGGAATTTCAAGTCACATGTGTGTCTGTGTGATTGTGTTTGGTTAAGGTACAGTACACACAGGCACATGGCTTCCCTTTACAGATATTAATGTACATCTTTTACCACATACAGTAGGTGGGGGTACATTGTATCGGGACGAGTCCATGTTTATTCAGATACTACAGTACAGTCTATGCAACTGTAAATACTCTGCTATGATACTCTGAACGAGTTTTACGCTCATAATTGTCTATACACGACTTGTAGGTAGACCAGTGGTACCTTTGTCTCAGGGTCTACAGTAGCTCCCTGGTTGACGAGCACTTCTGCAACGTTGACTTTATCCTCCTGGGATGCCAAGTGCAGCGGAGTCAAACTGGACTGTGGAGTGGAAAAAAGGAATGTTGTAATAATAATAATAATAATAATAATAATAATAATAATAGTACATTTAAATGTATATAATACTTTTCAACAAAGTTACAAAGTGCTGTACAGAACCCAAACAATAACAAATAAAATAGACAATAAAACTATTGAAATTATATAAAATAATTAAACAACAATAGATCTTATAAAAAATTTTTTGGTAGTGATTTAAAGAGATAACATCACTACCTTATTGCTCATGCTAATGGTAGCATCACTACCTTATTGATCATGCTAATGGTAACATCACTACCTTATTGCTCATGTTAATGGTAGCATCCCTACCTTATTGCCCATGCTAATGGTAACATCTCTACCTTATTGATCATGCTAATGGTAACATCTCTACCTTATTGATCATGCTAATGGTAACATCTCTACCTTATTGATCATGCTAATGGTAACATCTCTACCTTATTGTCCATGCTAATGGTAACATCTCTACCTTATTGCCCATGCTAATGGTAGCATGTCTACCTTATTGCTCATGCTAATGGTAGCATCACTACCTTATTGCTCATGCTAATGGTAACATCTCTACCTTATTGTCCATGCTAATGGTAACATCTCTACCTTATTGCCCATGCTAATGGTAGCATGTCTACCTTATTGCTCATGCTAATGGTAGCATGTCTACCTTATTGCTCATGCTAATGGTAACATCTCTACCTTATTGCCCATGTTAATGGTAGCATCTCTGGCCAGCAGGAGAGTGACCATGTCCACATTCCCCTCCTGTGCTGCCAGGTGCAGTGGGGTGATGCCCTGCCGGGTCACGGCGTTGGTGGTGGCCCCGTACTCCAGCAGTGTGGTGGCTATCTCCATCTGATTCTTCTTAGCCGCAATATGGAGGGGTGTGTAACCATTCTAGTCATATAGAAAGATATACAGGTGTTTTGTTCGCAGTTCATTAATTGTGTCTGTTTGTCTGTCTGTCTGTCTGTCCGTCCGTCCGTCCTTCCTTCCTTCCTTCCTTCTGTCCTTCTGACCTTCTTAATTTTCTTGGTTCCTTTCTTGCTCCCTTACCATCGTCTATTAGCATTAGCTTATTTAGCATTCTAGTAACTAAGCAACAAGGGACAGTCTGCCAGCTATGATATGACTGAAGAACTGACCAATCACGATGCAACACTCCTCTCATCCCAGCTAAGGTACTGCATAATGGCAGTGCTTGTTGGTGAATACAAGTACTTTAACTAGACCATAAATTACAGAGGGTGCGTTTGATTTAATCCACTACAGCGTTTTGTTTACACTTGCCTTTGCTGCAGCATGTGGTGAGGCTCGCTGGTTGAGCAAAAGTAGCGCCACCTTCTGGTTGTCATAGTGTGCTGCCACATGCAGTGGAGTTAGTCCACTCTGGATGGTGGGATGAACACACACACAAACACAGGGGCACACATTGTTAGTTTGCGGTAGATCAGCAAGTGAAACAGTACAGTTTTCAGTGGAAAACCAAACATCAATACAAACACTGTTGTGCTCTTGTGTGTTACTGAAAAAATGTGAAGTCAAGCCAATGGCAGCTTGGGACACATACAAACACAGTATTGTGTGTGCAACACTTACGGGTTAAGGGCTAGGCAAGCTAGAACGCATATGACTGTAATTAAGTGTAACCCTGACAATATGACTGATCTGAACTGTGTCGTGTGGCATAATAAAGCCCATCCATTCTACAGGCTATACGATATCAGAATATGTGTGCTGTCATGGCCAAAAACGTCTGAAAAGAGGTCACGCTATTCCCTTAGCCGCTGAACGCCTGCTAGACTGCATAGACTACAGGACAACAGAGGAAACTGGTGATTCACCCAACACAACTCTGAGTGAATAATAAGATGGAAAATAGATCCCATCTGCTGTATAGTAACATGAACTTATATGTACGAACATTTGTATACGTCATTTGCTCGCACACAAACATTCTGTCACTCTCAAACTATCTCTCTCTGTCATCTGCACTTGCCTATATGTTTATATGCTCAAACACACTGTATACGTGTCTGTGTGTGTGGGTGCGCGGGCGCGCAGACTTTACCTTCCCGGCTGCGTCGGGCGCTGCGTTCTTCTGCAGCAGTAAGTTGGCGACCTCTATCTTGCCATATTTAGCCGCCACATGCAGGGGAGTGAAGCCCTTCTGCAAGACACACAACAGCATAACAGCTTTCTTGTTATGCTCCTATTTACAGTTATGCTCCTACTTACAGAGCCAGGGCTATGTTGTAGTACCAGGATATTTTTTCAACCCACACAGAACGGTAAACTAGCGAAAAGGGAGGAGATATTTGGTGAATTTGACAAAAAGCTTACAATTAGCTTACAATAGCTTCAATACACTGTAAACTGTTAATAACAATCACTCTGGCTAGTAAATACAATGTAGGCGCTAGATTTGCTCTCATCAGTGTTTCCTTCAGCTATCTGCCATACGTCAGGCCACATGGTGTCGTTAGAACCAGGAAATAGGGATTACTTTGCACCAAAAGAATGATGAAGCCCACAGGGAGATGATGGGGAGAGGCAGAAGAGGGGAAGTGCTGTTGCGTCTGTGTTTCTCTGTTGTGAGGCAACACAGTGTGGACACCACCCCAAGGCCTCAAAACACACACTGTGTGCCATATGTGTGTGTGTGCGCTTTCACATTTCTGTTTGCATGTGTGTCTATGAGCTGAAGCTGCCACAGTCATTAAAGGGGAGGGGGAGGGGGGCTTGATAGAATTCAGAGGTGCAGGTCATTGAATAGTTAACAGTATGTAGTGAAGGCCCCTGCAAGAGGCCATGCTGCAGTGTCTTAACTAAGTAAGGCAGACACGAATGAACGCCTGCAGGTCTGAATCACAATTATGAATACAAAATGCACATTTTGCATTAATAACAATTAATTATTTAGAGGTGGTTACAATATAAGACTGACGCATTACAAATATGATTGTGACACACATTAGCTGTGTTTACATGGACCCTATTATTCCGATTATAAACCCAACTACTAGACCCAACTACTAGACTAAAGACCAACTACTAGACTAAAGACTAAAACGTTCCAACTAAAACCCAGCTAATGGGAACCTCCAGTGCTGCAACTATACTGCGAATGAAGGGGTTATTCCTACAGTAGTGAATGTCAGTGGCAGAGTTCAGCATCGGTGTACAGAGGTTATGATCCATAACATCCTACTGTACCTTCGTAGTAATGTCCAGGCTTGCTCCTTGCTCCAGCAGGGCTGAAGCCACATCCCTGTGGCCCTCCCGGGCAGCCAGGTGTAGAGGTGTGTACCCAGAACTGGTGGTGGCGTCTGGGCACGCTCCGTTGGACAACAGCTGGTGGACAATGTCTGGCTTCCCTAGGCGGCTGGAGATGTGCAGTGGAGTCTGGTCATCCTAGAGAGCAGAAAGAAAGAAAGAAAGAAAGAAAGAAAGAAAGAAAGAAAGAACATTTTAAATGGCAAGCTGCCCCTTGATCTCCTCACTGCCTGACATGTATGATATAAACCTATGCAACCATCCTACTTATTACTGTACAACCTGCTTATTAAGGGGCTCAAAACACCGCCTGCTTGGACAGCAGCATTCGTCTGATGACATAATACATGGACTTATTCCCAGATGCTCTAAACCAATCATAACAGTAATTACTAAACGGGACAAATGCAATGGCACACCCATAGCCTACCATTGATTGTAAGCACACACACACACACGCACACACACACGCGGATTATATCATTTTAAGGAGAGGTTACTGTATCATTTCACCAACAAAGACATACACAGAAATGCAACTGCGAGAAAACCTGTGCTCAATTTAACTTATACAACTACACTCTGTTCAAGTGAACACACACACACACACACACACACACACACACACACACACGCGCGCGTCTCACCTTGGCTCGTGCCTCTACGCGGGCTCCGTTCTGGACCAGATACTGGACCACGTTGGACTGTCCTGCTCTGGCAGCCATGTGCAGCGCCGTCTCGCCCCGCTGCAACACACAATGGTAGTAGCAACAGCTATTACACACAACATGGGATAGAGCCGCTCGCTAGTGCCGCCAACAGAGGTTTGGCTCATGTCCTCCATACTACGGCGCTCTCCGTCTGGTTTTCCTTCCCTAGCGCGCGCACACACACGCACGCACGCGCGCACACACGCACACAAACACGCCTTCAAAGAAGCTGGAATTTTGCTCACCAGCCCACTAATTCTTTTTTGTTGTGTATTTTATCCCCACAGGCCAGCCAGCGAGAGAGAAAGAACCACACACACACGCTTTACCATAATGACGTCCCATAACGCCTGGTTACTACGGAAACCTGGCCACAGAAACGCCGTGGGCGACAGAGGAACTGGGGTTGGAGAGAACACCGCTAACCGGCCCCCACCCCCCCTCTTCTTTCCTAACTTTCTTTCCCTTTTGTTTTTCGTTTAATCGTTCAAGGTCAAGTTACCCAACATGTCTTCCGATCATTCCTCTGTTATTATGATGCTGGTTATGCATTGTCCCAGACAACAACTAAGAAATATATCTTTAAAACCAATTAATGAATAACTAAATGCTTCCAGAAGCTAAACCATGAAATGCGTCAAGGAGCTGAGTGAGGTGAGGGGAGGGGCTGAAAGGGGGACCCCCATTAACAACAACATTTGAATTCGATGACGTATGAGCGTACTAAGTGTACTGTTGAGAACCAGCGAGGGCCTGGGGTGATTTGTAACGGATATGACGTGTAGTTATGTTTTCAGCCCATAAAATTCAGACTTATATAAAAACGGGAATTTTGTCAATAATATTAACACCAGCATTGATGTGTCTCACCACAGATCAATCCTATTACTTAATTTACAGCTCAAAAAACACATTTTAGGGTGCACTTACAGTACACTTTAATCAATATGAGCTAAACTGTTGAGTTGTAATGCTGCATAAAAGAGCGGTCGGGATATTACACAAGAGATCCAGAGACACACAAGCACACGGGGAAAACCACTTTCTCAACTCACCACGTTGGTTGTATTTGGTGAAGCCCCGTGATTGGTCAGTTGGCTGACGATGTTCTCATGCCCCATGAATGCCGCAACATGGATCGGAGTCAGTCCAGACTGGAGTAAAGACAGATTATGAGTTTTGTGCGCGTGCGAGAGAGAGAGAGAGAGAGAGAGAGAGAGAGAGAGAGAGAGCAAGAAAGGGGGACGTGATAAGGAAACTAACTGAAAGGAAAAAGGAATAAACGTCTGACTGAAAAAATAAATAAACACCAGAGAAAATGCTATGTTTGCTACTGTAAGTGTCTCAATGCCTCGGTGCAAGGCACATAGTACATGTAGTGCACACGCACACACACACACACGCACACTCCTACCTCTGTGACAGCCTGTATAGATGCTCCGTGCTTCAGAAGAAGTTCCATCACTTTGACTCTGTTCTTCTTGCAGGCGATGTGGAGGGGAGTGAACCCATTCTGAAACACATTGGAAAATTATACAGGAAAACGGTCCACAAACCTTCTGAGCGGTTAATAGCCTGGGCTCAAGACCACAGCCTGTTCTGTCATACTCTCCTCCAACCACTCACTAAAAAGACGTGTGTGTGTGTGTCACACACACACACACATCTGAGCCCCCTCCCTCTCTCCATGGGTCTTGAGGTTTCTGGCTTAGTTGTATGACTTCATGTTTCGACCCAAACCTGCCACTCTTTTCTCCCTTCTGTCTTTCTCTCTCTATAAAAGCCGCTGACCACACCCCAAGCTGCTGCCAGCACACAGCAGAAATGGCTTCGTTCTACCATGCTACTACTGTTCACAACGCCATTGTCTACATGGAAGGAAGGAAGGATGGCCAAACACAGTAGTAATAAAGAAAGAAAGAAAGAAAGAAAGAAAGAAAGAAAGAAAGAAAGAAAAAAACAAACAAAGTATGTGTAGTAGTACAGTATATACTCTATGTGTAGTAGGTTACTTCAACATGCAGGCTCGGTGCTCACCCAGCCCTGAACAGCACTGTGGTGTGTTCCTGGAATCCTTCCTCTGCCTGTGGAATATTTAGCTACCAGGGGAAAATTGTCTGTTTTGTAGACCGCCAGCCTCTCTCTCTCTCTCTCTCTCTCTCTCGCTCTCTCTCTCTCTCTCTCGCTCTGTTCATTCACGCCCTGTTCCTTCCATTCCTCTCTCTCTCCTTCCGCTGCCATGGTAGAGGACTCAAAACATCTGACGGGTGCACAAAGGCCTGCAGGTCCTCTGTGTGTGTGTGTGTGTGTGTGTGTGTGTTATCTCACCAGGGCCTTGGCGTTGGGGTTGGCCTTCTTGTCCATGATGACCTTGGCCACTTTGTAGTGGCCACAGTGGGCGGCCACATGGAGGGCGGTCAGGTAGTCGTTGGTGACGTCGTCCACGGGCACCTCGTGGTGCAGCAGGAGCTGCACGCAGTTCAGGTGGTCGCCCTGTGTGGCCATGTGGAGCGGAGACAGGCCGTTCTGGGAGGAAAACAGCTATCAGCAACTGCAGCGTGTGTGCGTGTGTGTGTGTGCGTGTGCGTGCGTGCGTGCGTGCGTGCGTGCGTGCGTGTGCGTTACCACGCATTCTATGTTGACGCCATGGAGGACCATTGCATTTAATGTGTGATAATACTAACATGAATGCTAATGCATTATCTTCTCTAGTGTTAAGAGACTGTGTGGATTTACTGGTGTGTGGTGTGTTTGTGTGTGTGCGATGCGTTCCGCTTCTGAAATGCTCCCGGTGGAAGTTGATGTCTCGAGATGGACAGAACCTACCCACGTCGGAGCCGGAACGGCGTTAGACAGAGAGAGAGAGAGACAGAGAGACAGAGAGAGAGAGAGAGCGAGAGAGAGAGAGAGACACACACAGAGAGAGAGAGACACACACACAGAGATAGAGACATGGGGGTGGGGGTTACCTTGGTCTTTGACAGTATAGGAGCCCCTCGATCCAACAGCAGCTCAACAACCTGTTCGTGACCACTCCTGGCTCCACAATGGAGAGGGGTCAGACCATCCTGGGGAGACACTCTTACAGTTACTTTAGTGCTGATGTGTTTGTCTATTTTGCATAAATGTACGCCTTTCCAATATCATCAAGATCGATTTCAACCTAAATAGATTGGGCAAACATGGAAGAAAATACTATCCCAGGTTGGCCTATTGGTGCATTTTACGTAAGTGATGTAATAAGATGAAACAGACAAGAAAATGTCCGCTCATATTTCAGAAACCATCAGATCCACAGTATAGACTCACTTAATTCATTCAGATTTACCAGAATAGCTATTATAAATGAGAGACTGAAAATTTAGTGGCAAATCTAGCGACTATAAACCATCTACATTTAGTGGCAATGCTAGTCAAATCTATCTTCTGCAGTTAGCCCCAACCTCTCATCTACATCACATCACATTGTATGTCATGTTGGGCAATACACAATATTTTGGCATGTCTAATCCATCCCTGGCAATAGGATAAAATGGGAAGCAGCTGTGGTTGGTCTAATTGTTCTAAATAATATTTTTTTTAAATGCCGATTTTTAATGCAGTTTTTTTTATATTATGCAATTGCAACATGTTTGTATTTAGTGTTTGAAATAAAGTTGAACAGTTTTGAAAAGAATATATAAATATGTCCTGTAGGTAGACTCTATAGTTTTGGTTGTGACTATGTCTGAGAGAAAGGAATCCATGAAATGTGAATGATGTATGTGTAACATTCCCTTGGTCTCGCCGGTGGGGTACAGCCGGTGGAGGACTGCCCGCATCCCCAGTGCCTCACACCCACACGTGCGATCAGCGTATTGCCTTCAGCTGTGTGGGTGTGAGGGAATATAAGCTGGTGACTGCTGGGAAGGGGCGTGGGTTATTGTACATGTTTTCTGTTCATGGCAGGTAACGTGACTGTGCACGCCTTTTGTTTTGAGTTTGTGTTCGCTGTTTAAGTTTATTTACGTTCTATTAAATATTGAGCCGTTGTTGCTCGTCCGGCAGTTTGTTGCTTTTCGTTTTTTCGTTCATCTGCACTCGCCTCGCCCTCTCAGCGTTACAGTATGGCCTACATTGAATTCATTTTGTGTGAAAGCAATGAAAAGGTTTCCAATTTAAGCCACATATACTGCTGTTGAGTTCACAATATAAAGAGTTTTGGGTCCTAGCAAAACTGTATCAGGATATATTATGATAACATTATTTGAGTCAATTTTATTAAAACATTAATCGAGATTCAGATAGCTTTTGCCTTGAAACTGCAAATGTGGCACCTTTCAATACATTTTAGAGCTTGCCCTCTTTTACTTTTACTTGAGTACAGAAATACTGTACATTGTATAATGTACTTCTACTTAAGTAATGACTTTGTGTACTTTGACACCTCTGTATGCTACAAAATCTGTATGAATCTCTTCAGCCAGGCTTGAATAATGTACAGTGTTAGTACGACTAAGTTGTAAATATCAAGAATCTGAAACATTGCATGCAGTATGCTTGCCCTATTATACTGCTCTCTGAATTGCTGTGCATAGGCTTCTCTCCTTCTCTTTCCCTCTCTCTCTCTCTCAAACACACACACACACACACGCACACGCACGCATTATCGTGATCCTCTCATGCCCTGCCTGACAGTCAAAAATCTGCATTACCAAACTAAAAAGTAGGTTAATATACACGTATATCGGTCACTTGTCTCTCTGCAAACACAACCATGTGTTTGTTTATTTAGCAGCCTAGACACATACATTATTACAGTAGGCTGAGCTAGTCTACAGGCTATGCATTCAATGTATTTTGCTGACATAATGCTAACAGCAAAACGAAATAGTGAAATAGTGCTCACTCACTTAAGTAGCCTACCGAGGCTCTGCCAAACCATGCTGTCTACGCCAGTGTCGTGAAACGTGCATTCAATTAGAAATCGGATTCTCTATATCTATAAGTCGGCGGTTTGTGGGTTGGGCCGGGTTCGGGTGATTGATGAATGCATATTATTTGCGGGTCAGGCAGTGTGGATGTGCTCTCATATTGCATCACTAGCACTGCCCCAATATCCAATGAATCCATCTTGAGAACAGTATGTTCTTTTTACAGTAATGTTTAATCATGCAGTCCATGTTTCTCTGTGTCCGGTGGATATTTCTATTAACCATAATGTTTAATGGTTTATGGTTAACTCTCATTTAAATAATACCTTTCAAGTGTGTGTGTGTGTGTGTGTGTGTGTGTGTGTGTGTGCGCACCTTGGTTCGTGCGTCTATCTTGGCCCCCCTGTCGAGCAGCAGCTTCACCATATTGCTGTTTCCTCGTTTGGATGCCACATGCAATGGAGTGATGTCATTCTGAGAGGGAGGAGCACACAAACAACACATTACTATATTGATTTAAAAACCACGTTGACTCCCGGTCACAAAGTGTCAGAACACTGCGGCAAGAAGTAGCTCAACATCGCCCTCTTGTGGCAGCAAACCAGACACGTATAAGATTATGGAAAAGTCGTGTATAATGCTAATACATTATTTAATATAGCATTATGCGAAGGTATACTAACAGGTGTGCTGCAGGGACGCCCACGAGCCCATTAACTCAAACACTCCCTTATCTATCTGTGGGCTCATGAGGATCGTCACTCACACTGGTTCATTCCCAGCAAAGTCACAGCGGCAGCTGCAGAATTGCGTGCCTCATTAAAACATTCACGCACGCGCACGCACACACACACACACGCGAGCACGCACACACACACGCAAGCCAAACCTCTCTTCAGTCATTCCACGCAGCTCCATTAGTGTGAGAGGGTGTGCAAGGTGTGTTGTGAGGGCGTGGGCGATGCGGGACCGTACCCACCCTTGCCTTGAAGTCCACTGCTGCCCCTCTGTTGAGCAGAAGAGTGGCCACGTTGATGTTGCCGTAATGGGCCGCGATATGGAGGGGTGTGAAGCCGCTCTGGTGGGGGGTGGGCACAGAGAAAGACACAGTACAGTGTACAGAGAGTGGGGGGGGGGGTTGGCACACAAGAGAATCAGAATTAGCATCTGTGTGGTTCAGGAGCAAAGCATGGAGGTGAGCGGTGACAATGGTAAGCAATGCAGCCCTCTGCCAAAAGAAGCCCATTGAGCAGGCCAGGGATAAATCAACGGCCAAATGCAGGTTGTACACACTGAGGGAAGATGAAGCGCTAAGACCGACACTATCCTTATGCATTCCATACGTTATTAGATGAGAAAAGGGAGACGTGGGCTGTGTGGGAGGTGTGCACGCACACACACACACACACACAACACAACACAAGCAAGCTGTGTAACTTGTTAAATGACAACCATAGAAGCGCCAGTAGAGGCTTACAGGCAGGCGCCCAGCTAAATCAGCTGCATGGGGTTTCAACAGTAGTGTCATTAGACTCTCGCTAATAGACATGCAGCTATGTGAGTGCATCTGTCTTTGGGCTTAGGATACATTGTGAACTTCTGGAGTGTGGCTGTTGAGTTCGGAAACTTTCAACAAAGGTAAAAGACGATTTGTATCAAACATTGTTTTTACTTTTATTATGTATGTATTTCTTTATTTCTGATTATTATTCAGTTGAATGTTGATTTTTTTTTTCAAATCAACAGTATATTTTGTTTCCAGATAACAGTCTAGACACAGGCAATAACATAACACTGGCAGTTACATTACTGTAAACACATCATGTTTCTCTTCCATTGGCCTCTATGTCCCTGATTTGATTAACAAAGCCACAATCCTTTCAGGTGATACTTTCAGGTTCATGTCAGAGATAAGGTTGGTGAAAACAGAAACGTGCAGTATACTGGTGTGCCTGCGTTCAAACGGTCTACAGTAAGAGCCACTGACCGTTCCAAATATGAAATATTGTTCTGGAGTACAATAGAGCCCCCACAGGCCACTGGATGCACACAGAGCACCATCACACAGCATTGCAGGCTCACAACATCCAGCCAGCTAAGCAACGATCTCTGCGCTAATATTTAGCATACATGCTAGCAGCTAGCAGGCTTGCAATGAGGAGAGGAGAGGAGCAAAAGAAAAGATGAACAAACTGGGGAACAAATAGGAGAGAACAGAAGAGAAGAGAGTTGAAGAGGAGAAGAGAAGAATAGAAGAGAAGAGAAGAGAAGAGAAGAGAAGAGAAGAGAAGAATACCTCTGTTGTTCTATTCACCATCATCTGGAATAAAAAGGGCAGGGTAGTGTCAGGGTTAAGAGAGAGAGAGGGGAGGAGGAGGAGGAGGAGGAGGAGGAGGAGGAGAGAATGGGGTGGTTAGTGCACCGCAACCAAAACACAAAACAACAACACAAACAACAACATAAACAACAACATATATAACAACATAAACAACAACATAAACACTATGGCTGCACCAAGCTGTTGGGTGGGTGGGTATGCAGGTGGGCAGGTAGGTGGGCTACGCAACCTAAAAGTAACTAAACACACACAAGCACATAGACAACACAACTGGATGGTGCTACTGTACCTGGCTAACCTAGCTAGTGCTAATCCACATAATGCAGATGCTATCTGTATTAACACAGGCGATAATGTGAGTGATCCTGTGAAATATGTGCTGTGACTACTGTACGTGTTCCCAGCACAGACACAACACGTACCTTAGACTCCACGTCGGCGTTGTGGTCGTTCTGCAGGAGGAGGGCGGCCGCCTTGGTGTCGTCCTTGCGTGCGGCGATGTGGAGCGCGGGGAGCCGTACCTTCCCCTTCGTGTCGTTCTCCAGCAGCAGCGAGACAACCTGCTCGTGGCCCTGCTGTAAGGCCACCGCCAGTGGGGTGAAACCATCCTACAGACCAGGGGGTACAGGGAATAGTGGATAACCATGATACTTGAACTAGCAGTGGGCTGAGCCCTTCTACGTAACACACTAGTGCTCTGATTGGATGTTCTGTGTGTGTGTGTGTGTGTGTGTGTGTGTGTGTGTGTGTGTGTGTGTGTGTATGTGTCTGTGTGTGTGTGTGTGTGTTTTAGAGAAAGAGACTAGTTCCTAGTATACTATACTGTATGTCTCCACTTGTTCTAAAACCAAAGCAAAGCCCTCTAGTAGTATGTCTTATTATAGATCTGGGAAAAGACACAGAGTTATCCGTTCATCCTAAAACTACCCTGAGAGAAATAAACAATGCCTCATTAAACGTACTCTAAAGAAAAGGACAATTGTGTTGTGCCACACTTTCAAGAACAGAAACACCGTGATACAACATAATGATTTAGTTCCCACGGTGAGAAGATTAAGCATTGGCAATACATCTAAGACAGTAAGAAGATAGCAATGAATTCAAAAGGGCCACCAAGTACTGTACATCTATGTTATTTGGCAGGTTTATGGTAATGGAATAGTTTTCATTCATCACTTGAGTTAAAACACCCTCATTAAGGGACATTTGGTTTCAAATTCAGAATAAATTAATGGTTTGAAGAAGTGTTCTTTCATTTAATCCAAAGAACAGTATTATTATAATATCTCATCTCAATTATTCATGCATGTGGGAAAGACAAGCTGTTGGCATGTTAAATATCATTATATAATGATCTTGTATGAAGTCTTGTCACTGATGTCTAATGCCATATTTCCATATCTCAAATAATGCAGATAGGCCTTGTTTAAATGACTTATATTGACACATATGTAACGTACACCGCCATGAACACAGGGACAAAGCAGACATCACATTGACATGACTGTTGTAAAATGCCACGTCATCTTTGTACGGCACATCCCCATGTAATGCTTCGTCCCTTAATAAAGGGAAATGAACAGTGTTGCCACATAATTGTACCCTATTGCATTTTGGCGAGCTCGCTGCACAACAGCAGTCAGACTCCTGTGAGGTCAGTGTCTCGTGAAAAGAGCCAAGGTCACTTTGAGCTGCTGCATCACCGGCATGCTGCTAACACACACCTCCTCCAGCACGACACCTAACCATCCGTCTGTCTGTCCGCTCAGAACCTCACTCACTTATCAACAGTCGTACGGAAAGCCTTGCCTTACCTCACAATACGTAAGTGTGACTTTAATCTGCATAATAACTGGCAATGTGTTCATCAACTCACGCACATTAATAAGTGATTAGGAGAATGTTTTTTCCCCCCGTCTACCACAAGGTGACACTGCAGCAGTCTAATTAGGTGGCAACTATTGCACATGGATGATTGCACGTCATGATGGCTATTGAAAACCCAGGCACGTGTGAGTGTGTCAGAGCCTGCCAAGCCCGTTGGTTACCTCCGTGGCGATGCTCTGACTGGAGCCGTTGTCCAAAAGGTACTGTACCACATCAATGTGGTTCTCCTGTGCTGCCATGTAGAGCGGTGTGAAGCCATTCTGGAAGAAACACACGCAATTAGCATGTCCCATGTCCCATGATCCCCACAGTGCATTCCGCACTGTAGCAAGCAACACCCTTTACCCCATGGGAAACATTTAATAAAAAATATATTTTGAAATAAATAAGTAAATAAATAAATACATACATTAAAAAGTAAGTATATAAGTTAATGAATGAATGAATGAATTAATTAATTAAATCATTTGAGTTTTATAACAAAACGACAACGTCATGTAACAGTGGTTTCAACCACAAAATGCATTTATAGACAAAACAAACTAGAAAAAAAAAGATGCGTCTGTCTATGTGTGTCGTTGTGTGTCTATATATTGTGTGCTTATGTAAGTGCACACTGTTGCCTGGGTGCAATCCTCACACCTGATAACAGCTAAGATATAAGTTGCCCCTGACAAAAAGATGCAGAGGAATGTGTGTGTGTGTATGTGTGTGTGTGTGTGTGTGTGTGTGTGAGGCTCAGCTATGGAACACATTCCTGAAACTGGTTTCCATAGCAACAATAAGGTAGGTCCTAAAAAGAATCCCTCCAACAGTGACACTGCAGAATGAAATCAGTTTCTCTAAACCATGGCGCTGGTGTTTACTCACAGCTTGCAAACAGGGGACTTGATTAGATGTAAATATGCAAGTGAGGAAATGTAATCACATTGCAATGTGATCTCACACCTTCACTGTCACTGTGAAACCCATAGACACACACACACACACACACACACACACACACAAGCCATTGTATGCAGTATCACAGTAAACACGTAACTAAGAGTTACAAACACAAATATGCATACAGTATATGTCAAGGGCCCTTGACAGAGAGAAAGAGAAAGAGAGAAAGAGAGAAAGACAGTGACTGGTGTCTTACTAGCAGTACCTCTATAGGACAGAGAGAAACAGAGTGAGAGAGATTAACGTAGCCCCCGCCTGTGACATCATCACAGTTGCTGTGGCGAGAGATACATTTACATGTCAGTGTGTATGTGCGTGCGTGCGTGCGTGCGTGCGTGCGTGCGTGCGTGTGCTGTGTCAACAGCTCAGCTCTGCAGTCCGGCCTAGCCCACAATCAATAGTCAGCACAAACATCCGTTAGTACACACACACGCACACACACTACACAATCATTACGCGCACTACACACAATTCTCCTTCAGTTGTGTTGTTGTTTGACGTTCATGTGGAATAATGCGTGTGTGTGTGCGTGCGCGTTTGTCCCAGTGCATGCATGCATGTGTGTGTGTGTGCATCTCTTACCTGAGACTGTGCGTTAACATTGGCTCCATGTGTGACCAGCTCCTTCACCACGTCTATCTGTCCTGCCAGGGAGGCTATGTGCAGCGCCGTGTTCCCTTTCTGTTACACAGAAGAAGAAGAAGAAGAAGAAGAAGAAGAAGACACTGCTGGTCATTGCTCTTCCTCTCCGTCTGCGGTATCGGCTAACGTGTGGCGCATGGACAACTAGCGCTATTTTACATAGAAAGCATTATGTTGTATGAAATGTCCACAAACACGCATTCAGGGAAATTAAATGACAATTTTGTCAATTATAATAGTATGTATCTGTGTCCCATTGGTAGGAATAATGTTATATTATTAGATTATATTATATTTTAAATTAATTTAGGTCAAATAATTATATTTTAATACTATTTGCTATGTACTGCAAAATTACACATGACAGACTGTTTGTCAATGTCTCTCAATACAGTTACAACACTATCCACTTGACCGGTACTCAAAAATAGAATGCAGACCATGTGACCCTGTCTAAGTTATACGTACAGTATAAGAGAAAGAGTTCTATAAAGTTCTATAAATTCAATTCAATTCAACTCAACTCAATATAATAAAGTGTCACAAAAGTATAGAAAACAAACATATAAACAGAAGTCTTACAGCGCTTGCCAAGCAGAGCCACCTGTTGTATGCATGTCAGCTACTAGCAAACAGCAGCTGTTAGCATCACATTCCACTGCCTCACATCTCTGCACATTCCCCATTGCTCTGACTCGGCCTCTCCCCAGCCTCTCTGTTGCTCTGTGGTGTTTACCTGTGTGAACCATTTCTCACTTTGCATCGCTGCTGTTGTCTTTCATCTCAGTGCAGTTTAACTTCCATTGTGTTACGTGACATCGTATTGCATTGCTTTACACCTTGTGCCACACATGCTTCTGTGAGCCCAATGTGTGAATACATTATTCAATACATGTAATGCAATGCATTAGAGTAAGTCAGAATGACTGAGTACTCCTGTCTGCCTATCCACTTAGGAGGTTGGAGGTTGGAGGTGAGGTGGTGTCACAATGTCGTTTTAAATATATGCATTTTCTTTATCTCAATGTGATGTATTACTGTCATTTTCTAATTATATAGTACACTAAAGCTGAATGGGATCTTGTGTGGCATGTGGCATGGAAAGACCAATTGTAATACTAATATCAATTATGAAAGTAAAATAAATAGATATCACTTAGTTATGATTGGTCAGATTACACCCAGCAGACAATACTGGGCGGGGTGTACCTTTGTAGCAGCATCCACATTGGCCCCCTGTTTGATGAGCTCAGCCACCACCTCCACATGGCCCTCCTTGGACGCAAGATGGAGAGCATTGAGACCATTCTGCAGGAAGGGAGAAGCGGAGATCGTTGAGAAAAAGAGATGAAGAGGAAGAAATAGTCAGTAAATACAACTCCCAGTCCCTGCATAATGTGAATATTTAATAATTAAAACTACAAACAAGGTCTCAAGGAATCTTTGTCTGAACTATTTTAAAGCAATATTTATGCAGTCCAGTAATGGAAAATAATTTGACTGCCCCTAAACATTTTGACCATCTACTCACTGTATAACATACAGTGAGTTGTCTATTAACATGTTGAATATAGACAGAAATGGTGGTTAGTTTGATTTAACATATTAACTAACTTGTATATGTTTTTCTAAGCAATATCTGTGGCTTGGGTAGTTGAAGAAATATTCCTTCAGGCTCAACTTTGTTCTATAAAAGTGATTTTGTAGCTTTAACAGATACATTTTCTCAAAGTCTAATCCTAACAAATATCTTTTGGCATAGAAGTTTCACATCCAACGTAAATTTATGGAAAACGGAAGTTGTTTTTTTTCACATGTAACATGTTAGTAAGGTTACCTGGTTGCAGATATTGATGTCCACACCATTCTTCAGAAAATCGAGAGCTTTCTCCAAATTCCCTGCCCTAGCTGCTCGCAGATAGCTTGCATTTACATCTGTCTACAGAGAAACAGAGCAGGGCACAATTATAATATGCTAAGTCATGTTAAATGTTTAGGCAGCTACGAATGGCGGCTAGAATACATTAATAATCCAATATAGGATAATGGAGATAAATATCAGAATATTAAAAGATCATTTAAAATGTTTAGAGGAGCACATGTGAGTTGCATTTAGTATCCATACAGTCTCAACAAAGATCTAAAATGTTCTTATAACTGAACTGTTGATTACATTTTGGTCACAAAATATCACCAGTGCCACCGTGATATTTTGAGAGTGATGGGACAATGAAGTTTCCCTGTAATTCAAGTACGCAATGTGTCCACATTGTGTATATAGATACATATTTGCCTCAAGCACACACACACACACACACCAACAAATGCCATTAGTCATTATAAATTAATATTCTAATGTTTGGCAAACACTAATGTAAAACTGTTTATGAGTGACTTCCACAAAAGCTGGTGTTCAGTATTGAGAGTGTTGACTGTTAGTCTCACCATGGTCATCCCACCATGGTGCCAGCTATTGTACAAAGCTTACTGGCTAAACCTGACAGCTGAGCTCATTTCCTACATACTGAATAGCTGTAATCCGTGTTTTACCATCACACACACACACACGTGCGTGTGTGCCCACACACATGCGCACACAAGCACACACACAAACGCACACACACACACACACACACAGAGCTAAAGAGAACTCTGATGAACGTTTTAGGTGTCAGCATCATTCCCGAGGGCTTAGAGACTTCCCAGATACCATGCAGGACCCTGATTTTACAAACACACACACACACACACACACACACACACACACACACACACAGAGCATTGGTCTATGTTTAGAGTGACTGAAGGTGAAAGTTCTCATGTGATAGACACACACACACACACATACTACACAAGCACATGCAGGTATTCACAGACCACAGAAGAGCATACGATGGACAATAAATCACCTTCGATAGAATGAAGTGAATGGGTGTGCAATTTCAAAATGTAATGGTACACTAGATCGCTTAAATTGATTAACATAGGATTAGGGATGGGATGATATACAATATTATCGTTTATTGCGATAAAAATGCTGTCGATAATCGTATTGTGGTGAATAACCATTATCGTGATAATCATGAATATCCTAATATAAGTATGAATATTCTCACAAGTAACTTGAATAAAGCTGTCTAGCTCACTTGTACAGTCCAATTGTATTTACTAATTGCTTCATTAGCCTGCATCTTTCTAGTCAATCGTGGCAATTGACTGGAAAGATGCAGGCTAATAAAGCATGGTTGAAGTCCCGGCTTGCCCATTGTCCCCCACATAAAAAAAAAAAAAAAGATTTGTTGAAATGCTGGTTTCAAAACAAAAAGAATCACTCAAAAAAGATATAGTACATATGTGTCATGATAATACAAATTATTGTTTCTTAACACATTTTAAGAAAGTGATGCCATATGTTTTAGTGCCATTTTAAGAGTTTAATAATATAATAATATAAGAAATAATAATAGTCAGGATAATCGTGATATACATTTTTCATATCGCCCCATGCCTACATTGGATGTTTGGTGACCATGGAAAACAATTGTATTTAGTTTGTCTAAATAATGTTCACATACATAACATAAATACACATAATCACAACTTTAATTATTAAGCTAGACTGGACCTGATAGTATTGTCAATTTAACCAGCACAATCTAAGTAGGTAAACTGTTGTATGAGTAAAATGTAGTTAATATTCCTGTAAGGTAAGCTAGTGATATCATTGGAAATGTATTTTGCTAGAGTATATACTGTGAGTTGATGTGAGTCACAATGCATTCCAGTCCAGCACAAACTTCCACTACTGAGGTCTACATGGTGAATTGGCTTTCCATTTGGTTCCGTGGTTAAGGTATAATGTATACGTAAAGTATACATACTGTACATGCTCTGTGGGAATATAACGTTTACTCCCCTCTGCCTCACTAATGGCTGGGTGGCAGTATTATCTATACTCCAGCAACATCCACATATGGCATCAATGGCCGATGATGTATGACAGCTAACCATGGTAAAAAGAAAATCATTGGGCATTTCAGCCAATCTACATGTTGAAGTACAACATTATAAACTTCACATCCAAAATTTGTTATGTTCACAAGAACGCCTTTTTCTTGTTGTTATTCTTCTTCTTCTTCTTATTATTATTAACTTTATTATTCTTATTATTATTATTATTAACTTTAGTATTATTATTATTATTATTATTATTATTATTATTTGTTGTGCAATGTTATCAAGATTGTTCTCAGCAGTAATGACCTCCTCCCCAACTATTCATTGTTAGTTACGTAAGTAAAGCTCTGTAAATGTCTGTTTACCCTTCATAAACTGACTACTGTACCGAGCCGATGTGTTCAAAGGTTCGGTAGAAAATATAAACATGAACACCTGCTTCCTTAACTCCGCCAGTGCTGCATCTTGTAAAACAGACTTCGAAGTGTCTATACGATAGCAAGGACTCATGAAGGAGAATATTTCGGGGCGCATAACTTCCCACTGTACATACAGTTAATCAACGTTTGCCACCTCACTCCACTCCTAGGTCTCTCAGTTTCTCAGATTTTTCAGTGTAAAAATATTTCTCACACACACACATGCACGCAAAGAGCATGCGCCACAGTCCAAGGTCAGGTGTCTCCATTCATACCAGTCTCTGTGCCTCACAATAAATCTGTATCAACAACACTGTTCCAGTCAGTACATCAGTACACATTAACAAGTAAAGGTGATTAACATCAATGTCATTCAACACCAAATCAGCACAGACACACACATATACACACACACACACATACTGCAGTAGTGTGGTGCAGTCAGGCTACTTGCTAATGCTACAGTACCAACTCAACAGTGCCCTGTCCGTATACCGGGCAATGCTAACCACTGCAACGTCAAATCCCCACTGGTGCCATAACATCCATGTTAAGGTCCCACAGAGAGGTCGCTGCAAAACAAAACAAATCCCACAGTCCTGCGCCTTACTTCTGCTAGATGTTCTGCTGCCTCCTCCACTGCCATGATAGTCAGCCTGCAGATGAACTGAGTGAAACCTGAGCAGTCCTGGAGCTAGTCCTCATAGCACGACTGTGCTGGGGAGGGGGGGTGAGTTAGATGAAGGGACAGAGGGGTGAGAGAGATGTATGTGTGTAGGGGGAAGGGGGGGGTGATATAAAAGAATGGGTAGTGCCTGTCTGGGAAAGAGATTTAAATGAAGCATGCTTGTATGAACTGCATACCGTATACGGTGTGTGTTTGTGTGTGCATGTGTGCGTGCGTGCGAGATAAAGAGTCATATGCAGTGACAGAGCTATAGGGGCGTAATGTCACCACTAAAAATACACGTCTTGAAGGAGGATCTCAGTAACAGCTAACAGCGTCGCTAACGGCACTAATCTCAAACTAGGCCGCATTTAAAATGAGAGACATGTTAGCGGTGAACCTTACATAAGGGCATACCTGCTGAGAAAATAGCAGTCCAATTATTATAAACACAAACAATCAAAGCCACGTGTTTAATGCCATGGCAATTACAGGTCTGCTGATAGTATTTCTCTATTTGCGTCTTGCCATCCTTACTGTATGTTTACAACGCGTACAGTACACCCTGAGGCAAAGTCCAAGCTCAAACGGGGGTCCTCTTTCACACTTACCGCATTAGAATCGTCCATCACCTGTACTATCTCAGGGCCGAGCAGTGAGTTGCATGCCCTGTACGAGACCCGAGGCACTACTGAAATAGACACCAGCCATAATCTGATGCTTGGTTAGCTGTGTACACACACACACACACACACAGGGCTGACAACAGGCCCACACCCACCCAGACACACACACACACACACACACACACGCACATGCACACGCAGCCTGGAATCTGACCCTAAGCATATCCCATTGTCTCCCAGCTTATCATGTAGTTCTCTCTCCACAGCACAGCCAGTATGGTAAGCTAGGGTTATTCAAACACGTTGTGAACGCACGCACACACACACACACACAGGCACACACATGCACAAACCCAGTCACCCGTGAGAATCAAATTCTCGGCATCCAGCGGGGCTTTTAGCTGGACACGGGTTTCCCCAAGTATTACACAGTGCGAGAGGAGGGAATCAGAAAGGAGCACAGTCATTCTGCATGCTAGAAGACAGTCAACAGTATTTACCACTGGCTCACTGCTAGTCAATCTAGGCACATCGAACAATACTAGTCGAGACCCGCCTACTTGACAGGAGATGTATTTTGATTGACATACATGACGACGAACCACATTACTCAATGACCAAGTCGGACGTAAACTTATACAGAGGAATTCGTTGGAAAACTTAACGACACTACTCTGTTAAATAAGTAAGCTGATCACTGCTTAAAATAAATGGAAAAGCTGAATGAAAAACGACAGTACCACTTCCCGATAGTGCTGTTGAGCTTACAGGAGTACCGTACAGTATACTGTATGTATCAGACGTTCAGCACAGAGTTGCTTGTGAGACAGTGCTGATGGATGGAAAGAGGCTGAGACTATCTGTACCAAGTCAAAATCAGTGCTAGCCCAAAAAACATGCAGGTTCTTTAATAAAGCTGCTAGTCATGATTAGTTTGATTAAGCCATTGAATTATATTATCCACCTGCCACTCCTTATGGTAAAACATTAATCGCTGGAGCAGATTGTTTGAGGTCCTCTACAATATAGTGACTAGATCACACATACTGTATCACATACTGCTAAACACTCTGCCATCTTTGTAGTTCCAACCTGATTTGAATAAACACTCGCTGCTGAGGTCAACAGGTGGATGTTATAGTAGCATGTTCCGTTTGTTTGTTGGCATAACACACTAATTATATATATATTGTATACTGTACAGTACAATATACAATTAATATACAAAATAAAAATAAAGACTTGCCACTGATATATGACCAGATATTCCACAAGAGGACAATCTATAGTTAATCAAAATATGCTGTTTGCTTAATTGATGAAATACTCTGATTATGCAACATTGGCTTTCCTCTATAACAAATAATAATAAACATTTCTTATATAACAGAGATAATGTTTATATATTGTTATATTTAGTATACAAGTGCTTTTGTTGTAATGAGCACTGATGTTAACTGTGCTGTATATTTGAAAAAATCTGCATTTAAGAAAAACACAACAAACTCTTATCTGGCTACAAAAACATGGAGTGGGTCACTGATTGCACTTGGGAAAACACTGAGTGTTGAAACCTGTTGTATCTACTCATGGGTATTTAAGGGTAAACAGAGCATAGTTTATTCTGTGGACTCATAGGGCACAGACACTGCTCTTACTTGTACAGTAAGTTAGCAGGTTCTTTACAATTCACTTTATACCATTTTGTATAAAGTGCAGTAGACACTTATTCTAGAGCTTAACTACTAGAACACATGCAAATTAACAATTGATAATGGGAGAGTGAAATACATGTTTTTAGTTAATTATGAAAAAGTGTCATCATAGTGTCTGATGGTCAGGGGTGAAATATGATGACTTAGCACAATAACCTCTCCTTTCTCCTTTACTCCAGGTTATCATTTCCATTCAAGGAATGCATTGTAAAATACAAGGAACAGACAATGCAATGATGGTAAGTACAAATATATAATTATTAATAATAATAATAATAATAATAGTATTGGCTCATGAACTGGAGGACTGTGGTGTCATAGTTTGCTTATTCAGCCATATACACATCCACTTGATAATCCTTATAATGAATCCTAACTCCTGGGATAAGAATTCGTTTTTCTCTGCCATACTAGTCTTCATAGTATGTTTCTCTCTAATAATTTGATAAGATAAACAAGGAATCCTATTTAATGTGGCTTTTGCTATTCATACTAGCATGCTATATTCCATACAGTCTTACTAGAGTCTTACTTGCTAGTAGATAAATGAAACTTCAGATTTTAACATTACTATAGTTACTATTTTATTAACTTAAAGTATTATTTAAAATAGATTTATTCGAATATTCATTACGATTTTAATGTTAAAATCTGAAGTTTCATTTATCTACTAGCAACTACAAAAGAACAGTGCTACAGCTGTTTGCATTAGTTTGACTATTTTTCCCCCTTAATATTTGCCCCAGCTCAGAGTATTGCTAGCTGTTCTTCTGCCAGTGGCTTCTCATCCATCTCCTCTGCCTGTCGATTGCAGTGACATTTACAGAGGTGGCTCAGGTCAGGATGGAGTGTACACCATCTACCCAGCAGGCCCTACCTCTCCAGTACAGGTCTACTGCGACATGAGCATGGATGCTTCTGCCGAAAAGTGGACGGTGAAAATTAAGACTTATTTGGGCTGTACATAAAATGTGTAAACATAGCCTGGTAAAAGTCCATAGTGATCTCACAGCTGCCACAAATATTCTGCTCAGCACAACTGGGAAATTTTCAAGCAAAACAATTAGATACAGGTGGTGCTGGTGCCAATCAGTTATCAGCAAATGTGTTCGGGTTATTTTCAAACACGTGCATTTAAAGGCATTGTCAGATATTGCAAGCAATGTGTAAGCTAATTACACATTTAGTCAAATTCTAAACATATCTCCTCGCACTTCCCTAGCTTGCCGTTCTCTGTGCGTGTTAAAACAAATTACCACATACTTCAACACAGCCCTGGCGCCGTAAATAGGAACATAAACACAGTGGTGAAAACCGCTCACGTCAACAAAGCCGTAGCACTACGCTTTGCTTCAGAATGCGATTTGATGTGTGCAGCGTTGCAATGGACGCGCGGAGGAATATTGTTAGCAAGCGTTCTCGAAAATGAACTGCCTTCAAATTGAAGATATTAAAATACTTAACGTGTACTACATGTAAGTCGCTTTGGATAAAAGCGTCTGCCAAATGCCGTAAATGTAAATGTACAAAGATGGTATTGTAATGCATTCTACGGAAGCAAAAGTGGTGCAATTCCGGTCTATTAGGTGTCACCCTATGTCAACGATGTACTTTTGCATGAAAATTCTAATGCATGTGTATTCTGCATAAAACGGGATCTTTTATATAATCCTATGGGATCAGTGCCCTCTCTCTTCCAAAAATCAAACAAGGAAATCGTCGTATGTTTGCACCTCTCGCTTCACGCTATTCTCTGTTGTAGGCACCGCATATAAACCACAAACCTGGTGATGATTCATTTGGCATTTTTTTTGCGGGTGTCAAAACTTTGAATGGAAGATATTCTTCTTCTCGTCATTCCAAACTCATTACTTATACTCTATACGCAATGGATTACATTTAAATCTAACAAAAAGTGTAATATAGTGTTGATCACCTGAATAACGCAATAACCAAATGATTACCAAAAAACAAAGATGAATTGTTAATTGAATAAAAAGTTATATTTCCTTTCAGCATGTCTCACTTTGTCTCACTTCTCTATTAAAAACAAAGGTTATACAGCGCAGAATGGATGGCTCGCTAAACTTCTTCAGGAAGTGGAACCAGTACAAAACTGGTTTTGGAAGTGCTGCTGGAGAGTACTGGCTAGGTAAGATCCATATAATGGGTGACAAGAACCCCTACTGTACCTTTTAAAACCTCAGGCGAATATAACTTTCTATAACACACTATTCCTCAAATCTTCTCTTCTCTCACATTATATCATGTAAAATAGCATACAAATTCTATTCAGTGACAATGTGTGTATGTCTCAGGCCTTGAGAACATGCACCTACTGGGTCTGTCTAAGAACTATGAACTGAGAGTGGACATGGAAGACTTTGAGGGCCAGAAGGTCTTCGCCCACTACTCCTCCTTCTCTGTTGGACCAGAGAGTGATGGGTACCAGCTAAACCTTGGGAGCTTCGTTAACGGTGCGGCAGGTAAGAATTTGTTTCCGTTTGTTTTTTTCAGTCGTGGGTTAAACAAAGGTACAGTCATTCCACTTTAGATACATATGACAATGTATAATATTCTCTCCGGTTTATTGTGATACATGCTTTGGTGTTGCTTCCCTAGGAGACTCTTTGAGAGGACACAATGGACAGAAGTTCACCACCGTAGACAAAGACCAGGACATCCACGGGTCCAACTGTGCCATGCTGTGTTACGGGGGGTTCTGGTACCATCAGTGCCATGCTGCCAACCCAAACGGGGTCTACACTGGGGGTCCCTCTCCCCGGGCAAGCGGTGTTATCTGGAGCACTTTCAAAGGCCTTGAGTATTCCCTAAAAACTCTGGCAATGAAGATCAGACCGGTGGACCAATAGATGAATGTTGTGATCCCATCTTTAAATCATTACAGTATGCGTTTGGTTTTCTGTTCTTATTTTACCTGGGTGTTTAAGATATTATCTCATTGCTAAAATAAGGTTTACTAGACGTTTTGTGTACAGCATTAACGGTAACGTATTTAATTTGTCCTTTTTTAAATAATATATTCAAATAAATTATATGATTGCTCCTTTTTGCTCCTGTACATATTAAATGTTGTTCTTCATAACATAGAAGACATTTGAATGTATTATTATTTATTTGGACAGGATTATTGTAACACACATACAGTACTGTAACACAAGTCTGCCTATGGTGACATTATTGTGCATTCAATCCCTCAATATAGAATGGCAACACATATACAGAGACACGTACATTACTCCAGTACATCCCTGGTGTTTCACACAGTTTCAAATTTACAGGGGAAACATTCATTTGCTTACCATAGCAACCAAAGTTTGTTAACTTTTTACTGGTGAGAATGAGGACAAATACCGTAAGTCAACTGAGGTTGGTCAAAACATCATACATTGTTAGTAGTCTATGTATTCTACTATTCTGCTATTACTAATGATAGTTTATAGTTTTCAACTCTCTACTTGCATGATTTATTCTCGTGTTACCACAGTTTGCATAATAACATTGGAAAGTGTTTGATTTAAAATACATTTTAATACAGTGAAATATACCATATTCCAACAGCAAATTGTAATAACATGGTAATACAGACTGCCAGTAGAGCTGGTAGCTACTGTATCATGTCTTATTATCATACAACCATCCATAAATTAATACGGCTGGAGCTATATCAGTCCCTACTGGTAGGTTAGCTGTACTGCAGAGCCGATGGAGATGAAGACCTACTAAGATACTAAACTCAAACAGTTTCACTGTAATCTCTTTCATAAAAATAAAAACATTACTGTATTAGTATGGTTCTGAAAGAAGTTTCCACTTAGTGGCAAAAAATATCATTAATTGTTATACTGTATAGTGTTATGAAAAATAGAGATACTGTAACAAAGTCAGCCATAGGCTGCACATTTTTGTGTTTTCCTGCAACTGATTGGCTAGGCAAAACTGCCATCTCATTGGCTGCCTGGGCACTGCAGTCTCAGCATTCACACAGCACTTGGAGTCCAGAAAGAGAGAGAGAGAGAGAGAGAGAGAGAGAGAGAGAGAGAGAGAGAGAGAGAGAGAGAGAGAGAGCACATTCCTGTGTAGTGTGCATCTTTTCCACAGACACCAGGGTTCCTTCTCTGACTATTTCTCATTATGGCAACATGTTACATTCTGCACAGTGTCTCAAGCTGCTCTCTCTCGCTCTGATTGGACAACAGCAGTTGATCTTGCTCAGCTGTATAGGAAGCTGTGACAATGTGTGTGTGCATTTCTGTGCATGGGGAAGGACTGAATGTACTGCAGTACAGTGGCATGTACTGTAGGCCTGTTTTAAAGAGGCACAGCCAGCATTGACCAACTGACATAGTGCATAGATACACAGACAGACAGACACCACATACTGTTACTGTATGTAATCCCAGACCAGAAATACTATAATTTATAGAGAAAAGGCGAGGTGTGATAGCTACTGACTAGAAGCTACTGACTAGCAGTGGTAAATAAGTTAGAACTTGTCCTAGACCAGAAGAATCCCAATGAGGATTTGGAGTGCGTGTGTGTGTGTGCGTGTGCGTGTGTGCGCGCGTGTGTGTGCGTGTGTGTAGGCATGTACAAATGTGCCATAGAATCGCATTAAACATATCAATTATGGGAATACTAGCACAACTAATACTACAGCAGTCTGAAGCCTTGTTTTTGGTTTATTCCACATTAATTATACATTTTCCAGCCAAATAACATTAACCTGTTCAGAAATAAATGATCGATACTGTACAGTAGGTTCTAACTGAGTTTAATTAATTAGCCTTGAAATGTAGTTGCTTATTTTGCAATATAGAAATTCCACGTCAATATTTGTTCAGCAGCCCTAGAAACTATCTTTCAAACACAGGACAAGAACATACATTTAGGAAACAACATCAAATCTAACCAAAAACATATTTCTAATGCAGGGAACAGTAGGCTACACAGTAGTACAGTAGTAACAACAGCCATAAGCTGCTCACCCGCAGAGACAAACGGTCACTTGGTAGATGGATGCAGCCCTCGTACCGTATGTACACCTGCAGCATGGCTACTTTCCCTCACCGCTGGACTCTAAGTGCTGACAGACACTGCCAGTAACAGAACAAGGTCCTACTACACCCTGAAGCTGACATCTCCTGGCCAGCCTCTGTCTATTACACACTCCAGATTTCCCTTGTGGTTGCAACCAGCCAGACAGATAGCCCATGCCACACCGGAGCGCCGCGGTACTTTCACTCCTCTCTACCCATGCCTCTAAAGCTAGCATGAGCTCATCAGGGCCCTCGTGTTGGCATTTGCAGCCGGGTGCAGAAATGTGGCTTTTTCGGGAATACAATCGAGGAGTGTATCTTTAAATTAAAAGTGATGAAAAAAACGATCCTGTCGCAAATTAGACACATCAATCAATGTTGTTCATCGTCACTACATCCCTCTGTGGGCAGTAGTACACAACTCAGCACAATGTTTAAATAAGCATTCATAAGCACACACACACACACGCACACATACAAACAAGCTAAACACCCCACACATTGAGCTGGTCTACAATACAGGCTCACAGCACAGTGGAGGATTTATCACAACACCACCACCACATGGTGTGAGCTATCCTCACATTGCGTGCATGCGTGTGTGTGTGTCTGCGTATGCCTGCGTGTTTGTTTACAGAGTATGTGTCATTGACACAAGGCTCCACCCTGCTGTTCACCTTCAAATGTCTGCAGCACCTCAGGAATCAGGAATACAGAGTGGCACAGTTATATTCCCCCATTTATAACTGGTAAAAATTAATGGATTAATTATAATCTAAGGATCATTTAAACATATATTCATTTAGGCGGTCTATATAAACCATCATGTAGCCTAGTTACCGGCAGACTACAGTATATTTTCGAAATATCTATCGTCTATAATTTCCGACGTGTAAACTGTGTTTGCTTGCTATGTCAAATATCGTTATTTAGCATAGATATGTAGAAGTTGAACTAACATGATGGTTTACATAGGCCGCCTAGATTGAAAAAATGAATATATTTCTAAATTATCCTTATTTATAACGTCCCCTGCTTTGTGCCTTAGGCCTTGATTATAATGAATCCATTAATTTTAACCAGTTACAAATGTGGAAATATAACCATAAAATGCACTTTTTTAACGGAATTGCCACAATCAGCTCCGGAGGCCGCGTCAGAGCCGGAACGCGTCTCTCACGCTCCGCACGTGCACCCAGTGGAATTATGGGGTTAGCCAGCCACTTAACAATATAAAACAGTTTTGTTTTTCTGCATATCCCTGGCTCCACACTGACCCTGGAATTCCACACGTGGCCTCCAGAGCTGATCGCTGCCACTCTAGTCAATGCTTTCACTTCCACCACATGCGACGCTGGGCGTGTTGGAAGCGGCCCAGAAGCGGCTATCCGCTCTGCTTCGCTAAAGATAGGTGGTGCTGCTCAAATACAAAATGCATTTGACATTGTGTGCAAAACAAAGTGTGCAGACTCTCGATCGTATTCCACACGACTACATTGGTGGCAGAAGGCCAGAAGTGGAAGGATTTGACATCTGTATACATTTAAAAAACACCACAAATCAGTTTAATAAGGACAATTCCAGAAAGGTCCATGATGTGGAATATAATTGCAGTCGTTTTATGGAGTGGAAGTGAGTGAAGGTAAGTCAATGTTGGACAGGCAAAGTCGTTTTTATTGATCTCGCCAATACAACTGCCTCGCAGAGCTACGCTTCTGAAATGCTCCCGGTGGAAGTTGACGCCAGAGGACGGAACAAACCCGCGTCGGAGCCAGAACGCTGCGCACACGTGCCCGGTGGAATCCCGGGGTTAATGTCCCTATGACGTGTAACGTGAAGACAGAACATATTGTGTGTATTGTATGTGTGGCATTCCCGACAAAGAATGCAGTTACAACAGAATCCAGAAAAGTGTTATCGCTGAAATGTGAACTGCACCCACACGCCTGTGTGTGTGTGTGTGTGTGTGTGCGTGTGTGTGTGTGTGTGAGAGAGAGACGGAATACCCCAGTTCCCAGTGTCTATATCCCACTGCAGAGGAGAGAAGAGCTGTGGGGAAGCGGGGGAAGAAGACAGGATGAAAGGATTAACCAACAGCCTCATCTCTCTCTCTCTCTCTCTCTCTCACCCTATCTAGCTCTAGCTCTCTCTCTTCACTCCCCCTTCACTCCCCTCCCATCAATTTCTCTGGTTTTACATCAGCTCTCTGACTTTTTTGATGTGTCTCCTCATTTTAAACATCTCTCTCTCTCTCTCTCACCTTCTCCCCATCCCCCTCCCCTTCTCTCTCCCACTCTCTCTCTCTCCCTCCCTCCCCTTCTTATTGTAACTGAACAACCAGACGTGCACAATACATAATGTTACGCTGCCTGGGAGCGCACCCGTCGCTGCACCCCTGCACTGTGCCTGGCGCTTTGCCCCGCCCACACACACAGCTAAGGTAATCTACAGCATCAGCTCTCTGCTGTAATTGTCTCTTCATCTTTTCCCCGTCCACCCTTCCTCTTCCTCTCTCGCTAGGTCTGTCCTGGCCTCCCTCTCTCTCTCTCTCACGTAATGGAATCATTCTATAATTCATAAACATCTCCCTTCACTCAGGGTCCGTCGATATATGGTTCCGGCTAGGTCAACGTGTCTCTCCCATATGCTACTGTACGCATGCTCCATGTTGATGTTCTCGCCTTTCTCCTGACCCTTCATTTGTAAACGCTTGTCAAACAGTACAAGTCTACAATAGAGGAGAGGGGACATTACGTTGTCTTCCTCCTATAAGTTGCGGTTGTGTTGTTGTAGTTTTGATAACCCCTCTCGCTCTCCTGTGCTCCAATGACTCGCACTCTTCTCTAACCCTCTCCAAAGAGCTATACTAGGCTCAAGACGTTTGCTACCCCTCCCCACAGCATGTGGACATGAGGTGGCTTTGAGGTGAGGAAGCTAAGAGGTATAGTCAGTTGTTCAAATTCATCAAATACCTCCTCGAATTGTTGCTAGTTTACAGCTCTTTGTGCATGCTAAAAAAATTATCTGGTACTTCTACAGTACACAGCCCGGGCTCACAACAACACTGGCCTTGGCTTCACAATGTGTTTCAATGTGTGGGGGTGGAGCTTCTGAGGGAGTTGGTTTTAATGTGAGCTCAAAGTTAGCAAGCATTCTGGACAAGGTCAAAAAGGCTGAACCAAAGTAACACATTAGGGACTGGGGAAGGTGGCAGACATGTTTGCAGAGGAGAAAGGAGGAGCAGGATGTGTGTGTTATTCAGAGGAGGAGAACTGAGGGCTGGGGATGGGGGGGGGTCATGTGTGAGAGAGGGATGTTAGAGAGAGGGGATGAATGTGTGCGTTTGAACAATGAAGCTGCCTAAATAAGTGTCAAGGGATTAGCATAGCAGGGTGGCTTACTGGTCTTGTGCACCCTAGTCTTGTGTGTGTGCGTGCGTGCGTGCGTGCGTGCGTGTGTGCGTACTCTAACCTTCCCCTTTTCCCCAGCAGTAGAAGTGTGGCAGAACAATACAGGCTCCAGCCAATTGACAGAGCTGGAAGGAGGGGATGGCAAAGAAAAGAGAAACATGGGATGGGGGAGGAGTGGAACGTGCAGATGAGAAGAGCTGGAATTGAGTTCTGCCCAAAATAAACCTGACGGCAGCGTTCCTGTTCTCCTTCTGCGCTCAGCTCACTTTCAAACAGGACACATGTGAAATTAAAGCACCATCAACAGACCTTTGACCTCTCTGTCTTCCAAAAGGCCGCTCCATGGACACGCTGTTTGACAGTGTGGTGGGAGTCATCTAATATAGCTCTTATCCTTTTTCCCTTTCACCCACAGTGTGTGTGTGTGTGTGTGTGTGTGTGTGTGTGTGTGTGTGTGTGTGTAAAAGAAACTAATAGGCAGGTCAGAGGTCACCGCACACAACATGTGACACACCCTAACAGCGAATGCAGTTTAGCAGATCCTGGTCGAACCAAATGTAAGAACATTGTTGGACCAAAAGCAAACAATCCATTTACATTCTCAGGTAGAGGGGCTTATCGATCCAATAAGATGTCTTACAATTAGAACAGTGGTTCTTGGACTGACAACTACTGGCATAAATGCAGCAGAACCGACCTTAATAGAAAACAGTATCAAATGCTTTTGACATTTTCTTATTTATTTTTATCTAGCGTCTTAGTTCTCCCTTAACTATATATTGTAAACCAACTGAACATACAGTGCATAATCATCAAGCACAGCGCTTACTGAGCACGGCGCTCTGGGAGGTTAACACACACTCCTCCTAGTACTGTAGCATAGCTTCAGTTTGGCCGTTGTTCAGCATAATGGCTCTGTATGTTTCCACGTGTACCTCAAGGCTAATGCTAGCTATACTGCTTTGCTGGCCTTTCTGACCAGAAATGCATCCCATGGGTTTGGAGGGCTTTCTCTCAGAACCACGTACACCATCAACCACATACATACAACAGTGTGTGTACCAGGCTGACCACAATGCATGCCATCTCAACCTATAGATATCTATGAAGAATGACATAGCACGAACGGAGATTGAACAGCTCAGGAGACGCAGCTAATTACAACAAAGTGTCCATGCAGGATAGCATACGGCATTTAGGCCAATGAAAACAGAGGTAGTGAGAGCAAGCAAGATGAAGAACACAGACAGATGTTCGGAGACAGACAGCTAGAGATGTATTGTTTTTTAGCGCTTTTGTCTGTGAGAAGATGGCAGCCTATGTGAAGCAATGCCAAAAGAGAAGAGAGAAATTGGGAGTCTATGAAAGGATGGCGAGGATAGCGAGTGCCAAGAGCTGTCTCGACTGTGTTATGGATCGGCCGTGAGCGGCATTGTGTGGCCGATACCCTTCTCCCAGCTTTACGCTACAAACGCCGGGGAACTGCTGATGTCACCCTATCAAACAGCAGTGTGGCCACACGGTCTTTTGACTCCAGTTGCCAAGCAGAACAACTGAGCCAAGATTTGGCTTGTCCTGATAAACCAACCCAAGTTGGATGTTATTGATTTGCATAGTATTATTTGCAGTTCATTATTCACTATTACTCATGTACAGTATTACGGTAGCATTTCCTGTAATATTCTTTTAATATATAGTTATATTGACCGTATACTTTAATCAATTAACTAAATGCAATTAGTACAAGAAGAAATAGAAGAAGAAACAGTATATTGATAGAGGCTTGATAGTAGTAGTAATATTCCTGTGTGTGGAATTTCACTCTACAGCCATTCAAAGGCACTTGAGAAGTCAAGTCACCTTTATCAATATAATACTTCCCTGAAACATTAGACCGTGTGGAAGACAAAGGAGGAGAGACACAGGGTTAGATACGGTGTGTGTGTGTGTGTGTGTGTGTGTGTAGTGGCACAGGAGACACAGTCCTGATACAGTCCTCTGACCTTGTTTCTAATGAGGCCACCGGTACTGACCCTTAAAGCCAGGTGGCTAGCCCTGGGCTAATGAAATCCATAGTGCTACTGTATAGCTACACGGACACGCACACGCACACACGTGAAAAACAACAAACCAACATTGTGGCAACACACAAGCCCAGATCACATAGAGCCAAAACTTCAACCGCATATATCAATGTAGCGCTGAGTTAAAATGCTCCTGCTTGTATTTTAGGAAGCAATATTGATTCGGTGTCAATGAGACAGGTCATTGCCCCTGCACAGTGACAGGCGCGCGCACACAGGAATGCACAGAGCAAGTGTTTGCATAGCGTACATGTGTGCACGCTCATTACACACCCAGTGTGTGTAATGAGCGTGCAGACTTTGCTGTTTACTCATACTATGTAATAATAGCCGCTCTCCTCTTTTAGCGCTGGATCAATGCAAGAACGCTCCATCCAGCCTGCAGCTAAGTGTCCTGCATTCTGGGTAATACAGATGTTCTGTCAAAGGACACCCATGGAGAACCACACACACACACACACACACACACACACGCGCACACACGCACGGGACATTGATTATCGAGTTATGGAATCTTTCCCGGCAACACGCTGGTCACAACCTTGTACGCGTAACGCGCGCGTGCATGCACACACACACGCACACTGATTATTGAGTTATGGAGTCTTTCCTGGCAACACGCTGGTCATAACCTTGTATGCGTAACACACACACACACATGCCCGCCGTCAGAAGCTAAGCCTTCATCATCCGTTCTTGTTTTTCCTGCTGCTATCCTTCCAATCCAGTCCCATCCATCTTTCATGGTCCTTCCCCCCCACATCACCCCCTTCCATTCCCAATGCTCCCCGTGGTATCGTCTCTGTACGCTCGCGTGTGTGTGTGTGTGTGTGTGTGTGCGTGCGCGTGTTAGAAGAGGCTGAATCAGGACAAAAGAAAATCTCCCAGACTCAGCTAACAGAGACACATTTCAGCCCCACGCTCTCGCTCCTTCTCCACCATTCTTAACTCCCCTCGGTAGCCCCCCTCCCCTCCTCTCCTCCCCTCCTCTCCTCTCCTCTCCTCTCCTCCCTACCTTCTTCTTCAGCTCGCGGGTGTGTTTCCTAGCCTTCCTCTTCTTCTCCTTCTCGTCCTCCACGGCCGTTAGGTTCTCATCTGCTCTCTTCTTCAGCTGCGAGGCGGCGTGCGCCATGCTTGCCTCCGCGCCGCTTTAGCGCCCGCAGGTGGGAGGGGTGAGGGGTGGGAGGGGGACGTGGGAGACGCCGGACGGGGTGTGGGTGGAAGACAGGGAGTGTTCCGAGAGCCTCAGAGCCTGTTTTGATCTCTCTCCCACACACACACAGACACAGGTGTTTCCAGAAGGGAATGGTGTCGTTTTAAAGAGTTACTTCCGTGCGTCCCTCCTCTCGGGGGGGGGGGAGAGGAGCAGGTAGCTCTAGGAAGACGTCCTGCTGCTTATCGCGGCAGGACGGGGCCGGGAGAACGTCAGGCTCGATGACGGCCGTGCAGAAATATCACTCTCCCTCCTGTGGCTCCTTCATTGTTCTGCATATCAAGTGCCGAGCGCAGGAACCAACAGAAGCCATCAAAGTGCAATCTTCCTCGCGCCAGCTGGGTCCTTCACACCGCCCCAAGTTGGAGCAAGGGGGTTTTCCTTCTGTTACAGAGTTCAGAGGGAAGCAGAAATATGTACATACGTGTGAACGCACCAAGCGCAGCACAGTGGATGGATGGAGCACTATGGGGGCTTAGTCAGCCAGCTGCAAGCCCAGCACAGTGTCCTGTCCTCTGGGGTAAAATCCTCCCGGTCCTGTTGCCTGCCTGACTGCTTTCCTCCAGCCGGCCGCTCGCACCTGAGATCTGAGCAAATCGCCGCACGTCACGCCACACACACACACACACAGACAGACACAATGTTTTCTACCCGCACATACACACGCGCGCGTGCGCACCCACAGACAGACACGCGGGAAGGGAGGGTATAATCTGTAAGGGAGGAGGAGGAGATGGGCGGGAGGAATGGGGGGGGTGGAAGAGGAGGAGGGGCATCGCAACGCAAGGAGCGAGCGAGCGAGCCGCACCAACTGAAGGGTCGTCAGAGAGAGAGAGAGAGAGAGAGAGAGCGAGAGAGAGAGAGAGAGAGAGAGAGAGTCTGATGGGACAAAAGGAGCCAGCGAGGATGGTTGGATAGATACAGGAAAACAGATTTGGACGCATGCACACGCAGACACGCGCACGCACACGCACACACACACACACACGCACACACACACACACGAGCTCCTTCGCGGTGTGTTAAAGTGAGTGTCGCTTTGCTCCCCTCAATTCCCCAAATCCTCGTTCTCGGTCATGCATGCTCTGTTTGTCTGTCTAACACACGCACACACACACGCATGCGTGCACGCGCACACACACTCCTCCAGTTCTTTACTCCACAAGCAGCCTTGACATTAATGTGACATTGTCATTATCAAAGTATATTTGTATTGCCTATGGTCTCTCACACCTGTGGCAGTGCCAGGGACTAGTGCGAGTGATGCAAAATGGACACTAGGGGTGCCATTTTATGTGCCACACAATAACAATAACAACACATACTGTATATGTGCAAAGCACTGAGTATTGAGCCCAAAAGGCCTTACAGTGTCTTACAATGACAACTCCCCCAAGAACTTTGTACTTCAGTAACTGAAGTAAACTGAAGTACAAAGTTCAAAGTTCAAGAGTTCACCAAGAGGAACTTAAGTTCAGTTCCTCTTGGTAAACTCTTGAACATAGACATATTAGGGCAGAGATATTTCAGTTTCTTTTCTCATACAGATCATTGGAGCATCGACTTATGCTTCCCATAATACTACAGTATGTCATTTAAAAGACAATGCAGCTGATTACAATAATATTAATTAGCTAAATGCTATGGAATTGATTTCACAGTCAATGACTGACAATGGTTATGGTACTGTCATTTTCTAAACTTGTATTTGAGTAAGTGATGAGCAGGTTTTTTAGGGTAATAAACATACGGTTGTGTATTATGGTGCTGTGCATTTATTAATCAATTATTCAGACAGTGGTCCATAATTTATAACCACTGGTTATATTTATAGAACACAATAATGTAAACCATAAAGGGATATGTCTGTTCTTCGGTTCTTATTACGTGTTCACGCTCTACAAGATGTCATATGCAATGCTTACAAGCAGTTTCAAACAAGTGCCCAGCACCTAAAAATGCTAGTTAGCCTTCCTCATTAAACCAGATGTTAACAAGTGCTAGAATACAACATTTTACCATGTACAATAAGTAAAAACAAGTAATAATCCAGGACTGCTATCCCTGCCGGAAGCCAATTAATGTCTTATTATGATACCTATTACCTAATGCTTTCAATGTCAATTAGCAAAGCATGTTGTTTACTCTGTGCCAATGTATGGAGTGATCTGATTCTGATGATTAACAAATATATAAATATAATCTAAAATATCTTCATTGATTTCTTCTATAGCAAGTCATGATTATTTATTCATGAGTTAGGTTGATTTCATATAGTTAATGATTTGTTGGTGTTTGTGAGAGAGCCATACCATGCAGACTGCAGGATCTACATATTAACAATATGAGAAGGGGGATGGGCCGCTCGCTTGTGACAAGGACATGTGATAGCAAGGAGGGCTTGCAATTGGCTATCCTGAGTGTGACAAAGGCAGTAATTCATACCCCCACTATGTGGAGTAGGGTTGCTCACAAAGGAGCAGAGAGAAGAAGAGAGAGGAGAGGAGAGGAGAGGAGATTTACCATCCCTGAACAATACTACTTCTGACCATAAAGAAGTTATGTTACTGTGTGTGTGTGCTACTATAATTTTCAAGACTAATGAAAGGCCAAACTTCAGTCAGGACACCATTATAAGTCTGCCATTATAGAGAGACTAAGGTTATGATGTTCTTGACTAATCCCTTATTATCTCCTTTTGTAGCAGGAGCTTATAATGTGCACACCCCAGCTGTAAAAATAACTCACCTTTTGTAAAATCAGTATTAAATAAACAAGGGATTCTATTTTAACATGGACCGAAGCTGAAACGATAATGTGGGCTGAGAAGAGAGGGACTACTGTAGGTATCAGTGAGGCTAACTGTAGAAGATGCCTGAAGCAAAGTGCACAGTGGGTTATTGAATTAGGTACGTAAGTGTGAGATAGCGGGCCCCAGCAGGTTACATTGCACCATGGAAGAATGAATTCTTGTGAAATGGTGCACACTGAGAGGAGAGAAATGTGAGAGATGCAATGCAGAGCAGAGCATGTTCAAACACAACACGCCATTAACATTCTGGCCATAGGTCTGCTTTCTCAATGTCCAGTCCAACAAGACGTGAACATCTCTACTCGCACTTCAAACTTCAAAACAGATGCAAACTTAGTAAACATTTCCAGGGATTGGAAGCAAATGCACAGTCAGACAGGCATGTGGATATTAAACAATACATTATGCGTTGTTCACACCAATGCTGGTTCAATAAATTGTATTTTAACAGTACAAAAGCAATATATGTTGTGGTGTTTGGCGCCCTCTAGTGCCAAACAGTGTACATTGACTTTCAATTCACAATATCTGGTCACATTTAAATTAAACATGGTTCCTTTTCGGTTGTTATATTAATATACTATTAAGAGAAACAAATATTATGAAACAAGAGCCTGGCATGGATTTTGGTGTGTGCATGCACGCTTGTGTCCATGTGTGTGCATGCTTGCATACTGTACGTGTGTGTGTGTGTGTGTGTGTGTGTGCGTGCGTGGTTGTGTGTATAAAGGCAAGAGAAGAACCAATCAAATCAAAAATGTAAATATGAGATCATGAAGCAGGAAGAAATATAATCTAAAATGTTTCTATGGAAAGAATATGTGAGTGACTCTTCACACTCTTTTGAAAACATGATTTTTGTGTTAAACAGTTATATTTCACCAAGAAATATAAAGAATGTAGGAAATCAATGTTAGATTTTGTAGTTTTTGGAAAGTGACTGGACTGTCAACTTCTTATATATAACCATTAGGTGTCACCACAGCGATGCAAACCCCTTATGACCTATCCATTTATTAAGAAATACAGCACTAAGAGTGCTTTTTTTCTCCAGTGAGTGGCAGTAGCACACACTGAACAGGGTATAAATACATGTTATGTGCTGAAGAGGTGGGGGATTTATTTTTCTCTCCTTTCGATCTCTGCTTTTTTAATATTGTCACACATCATATATATATAGTATATATATATATAGTATATATATATACTATATATAT